>WIDE01000135.1:32612-75712 GCA_015039315.1 Clavulina sp. PMI_390
CGATTCTGAAGGAGAGGAGGACAGCGAAGGACTTGCCGACTGGTTCCCACTGCAGCTGCCGTATAATCATAAGCTTCGCACTCTCCATATAGGTGACAAAGCATGCCCAGAGGTGGATGACGAGGATGATTTCCAGCTCTTCTCGAAAACCCTGACACCCTCACTCAACAACATCCATATTTCGACCTACTCCGTCATTATTCCATCTCTCACGGAGGCTTCGCCTCTCAAACTCGTTATCGATATCCTCGGCGCAGATGAAATAGATCCACAGACTCTCGACGACTTTGGTCTCCTCCCACGATTGGAAAACCTCTCACTAACATGCGACCTCCCTCCCTCCGATTTCGAACCAGAGCTAAGCTCCACAAGCATTCGCCATATGGACATATTCCTTCCTCACAATTCAGCTTTTCCTGAACGTGAAATCCTTACACTCTCGCAATTACCATCGCTTGAATCCCTCATTATTCGAGTAGGCCCGGGCCCAAAGGAGACAGACTTCTTCTCGGATGACGAATTCGAAGAGCAAGGAGCCCCTCCCCAGCTCCCTGCCCTCCGCAAATTAGTTGTGAAGCCATCTATCCCTCACTTCGAGGTATACGGTTTTCGATACCAGCCGTGCAACTGTCTCGGCGCCTTTTTGCAGAGGACAAATGCGTTGGTTATGCTCGACGTCCATCACGGGCACGCCCGAGGGGCACTTGAGAGTCTCCTTAGCTCTTATGATGCATGCTCGAGCCTTGAATGTGTTCGAACCACAGCAGTGGAGCATACAAGTTTGCTTGGGACAAACGAAATAATACGTATGGCGTCGGAACTGGCCTTGTCACGCCCTAATCTCCAGATGCTATGGGCTGAAAGCTCCCCAGGAGACCCTCTTATGGTTGCAGTCGAGCGTATTAGTAATCACGACACTGATGACTGGACGACAGAAGAGGGCGCTGACAGTAGCGAGTGAGGATGAAGATGAGGTGGAAGAATAGGAAGGCATGTGTTAATGGTCGGAATGAGTGAGCAAGAGGCTTGTAGCAGTACAAATATCTCGCACACTATTCATCTTGAAAAGACTTTATCCTATGGTTCCGTTATCTCGAAATGTTAGGCTACGGCGACTCTGTTCATAGTGCAAGACATCGTTTAGCACTCTCCTCGTCGCTTATCAGCGTTTCACAGTACAATCTATACGTTCCCAATATATTGGAATTTTGCATTATAGGGATCAGAAGAGCGGCTTCTGCCTGGGTCAAGAGTCTAAGGCATATCAGTTTTGAATGGATTCTCCACCGAGGGCTGTTTGGGTCGGCGCTTGCGAGGGTTATCGATCACAATCCTTATCTCATCGGGCTCCTCCTCTATCATCGAAACAACAGATCCATCGTTCCAGCAAAGTAAGATCAAAATGGCCCAGGTTGCGACCCACACGCCCGCTGTGGACGTCTGCGCATTCGTTCCTGACGAAAGTGTGAAGGCGAATCAGGCGGCTTCTACCCCACATTCGCACACTCACGACCATGGGTCGAGATCACATTCGCACTCGCATGATGCCAGCGCGGGACCCTTTACATTGGCAGAGCATGGACATACCCATGAGCATCTCGAGCACGCAGGTCAGTACGAGAGCATATACTCGACCCTTGAGCTCGTCTTTCGTTATCATGCCTTCAGTATCATCGATCATGATAGCAACTCGCTATGCTTCCTCTCCCAATTTTCTGTTTTCCGCGCTGCGGGGTGTTATTCCTTCTTTGGAGTTACACTTCACACAAGTGTTCGCTCGTATTCCTTTGATCTCCATATCTCTTAGACCGAGACTTCAAATAGATCTTTGGTTTGTTGCTGATATATCTTAACGTAAAATATAGGCAAGTTTGCGGAGCGCGATCTTCCTGATTGGTCTGGACGGGACTTCAAGGAACGAGGTTTCACTGTCGGCATTGGTGGCCCTGTTGGTTCGGGAAAGACTGCTCTCACATTGGCCTTGTGCAAAGCTCTCCGAGATGAGTACAACATTGGTGAGAAAGTTCATGGGCTCAAGTAGACATCCAACGCTGACTATCGATTTCCAGCCGTCGTCACCAATGACATCTTCACGCGAGAGGATCAAGAGTTCTTGATTCGTAATGAGGCTCTTCCTGCCGATAGGATCAGAGCTATTGAGACTGGAGGTTGCCCGCATGCAGCTATTCGAGAGGACATTTCGGCCAACTTGGGTGCACTGGAAGAGCTTCAGGCCAAGTTTGCTTGCGAGTTGCTGTTTGTGGAGAGCGGTGGGGACAATTTGGCAGGTATGGATCGCTATCCCTCTTTCAGCTTTACCTTTCCTCTTAGTCTCAGCGCTGATAACGCACTTTTCATGGATTCGCGTTTGTAGCAAACTACTCTCGCGAGCTCGCCGATTTCATTATTTATGTTGTAAGCCGAGCAACATTACCTCGTGTCATGATCACAGAGCGTTTTATTCAATTCTACTGTCGTCAGATTGATGTCTCTGGTGGTGACAAGATTCCTCGTAAGGGCGGACCTGGTATCTCGCAATCTGACCTCCTAGTGGTGAACAAGGTATGCAGACATTTTTGATCATTTATGAATAGGATATTTCCTCCTTAGAACTTGATTAGCTAAAACTTTGTTCGTAGATTGATATTGCTGAGTACGTGGGGGCGTCTCTCGAGGTGATGCAGCGTGACGCTGCGAAGATGCGTGATGGTGGCCCAACGATCTTCACGTCTGTGAAGATGAACAAGAATGTTAATCAAGTGGTGCAGCTTATTCTCCGTTCCTGGAGCGAGGCTGTGGGCAAACCTGTGCGCTCGCTGCAGGCTTAATTAGATTGTGCTCAGACGTGGGAGGTGAGGACCCAGGCTAGTGGTGGATGTGAGGCTCGCAAGTTTTCCACATCATTACTGGATCGGCGGCTGTATTGGACCCCTGTTGTATATTACATATGTCATGCACTATGTATTTGCCACTGTACGTAGTGAAATGTACATGTATCGCATCACTCCTGCATCTCCTAGCAGCATGGCATGGCAGCCGAGTAAACTTAGCATATGAAGAAGAATCACTCGGCTGTAATCATCCGAAGTTCCTCCCGGACATTCGCACTGAAGGATCTTGCGGCCATTCTGCGCAACTGTGGCGAGAGGTACGCGTTGCTCGTTAGCCACGACTTCAGATCGCAAACCTCCGAATCGGAATCGGCGATCGGCCGACCGACTCCCTCCGGCCTACCACATACCACTCTCCGTTCCTTACAGGCACCGGTTGATGTAAGCTTCAGCTTACTGCTCACTGCTCACCTCCACCGCGTTGTGGATGCGTGGAGGTCCATCCGACCCGGGCCCGGATCCTCGAGGAAAAGACAAAATGAGTCACGATCAGAATGACGTAAGTCCGGCTATTTGCGCTCCACATTTAGCCGGTCTCCTCGTGGAGCGCTCCAGGCGGAACCGAGAGGATGCCCAACAACAACAAAAACGAATGGGGCTCTAGAGGACTCCATATCGCTAGAAGATGTGCTGCGGCCGCAGTAGGCGAAGCCTACTCGTGAAGCTTTGGCAACGGATTCGGTACTGCGACTGACCGACGGGGGCTTGATGTTCCCCTCCCCGAGTACCGCCGGGGAGAGGGCTTTGCATGAGATGGAAGCGCAGTCGATCTACGCGTCGTAGCTTGGCGGGAGTACTGGCAACTCGACACCGGAGCCGCGAGCCAGGTTAGGAGGAAAATGAACAGGAGAACAGCCACCGCCGACGCCAAACCCCCTCCGCAAAGTGAGTACATGTAATAGTGGCATGGCTTTGACAACTGACAGGCTTGACGTAGACTAGTGCAGAGGAAACCGAGCGGGTACGGCATCCCGTTAGCAATTTTGCGGATTGGCAAAAGTCGGGGAGTTGAGGAACGATCGACGCGAGCATGTCGTCGGTTGGCGGGGCTGTGCCGGAGCATCCGACAAGCGGTTTGACTTCGGTGCGTCGCCAACTTGACCGACGGTCGACGGCGAACACGGCGGATTTCACGACGGCAAGTGATGGAAGACAAATGTCGTTCGTGAGTAAGAGCGGTGAAAATGCCATAGTGCCCACTAGAGTGGAAGCGAGACTTGACGTGTCCAAGGGCCGCTAAGGAGAAAATACAGATGGCACTGTCCATTACGCAAGAAGGGCCGCCGAACATCGGCAGGGAGGAGTTGTTACGCGTCAGTTCGCATCGGTACTTCGGTGGCCGTGGTAAGGAGTAGAGATTCGACAAAATTCATCCATACGCAGCGGGAATCTCCCCAGTAGAACATTGACACGTTAGAGATCATGTGGACAGACTGCGGAGTTTTCTGAGCGCAAGGGACGACTGACTAGCGGCTGAAAATACTCCTAAGTCAATAAAACTTCCTAGTAATTATGGAGCGCAATGTCAAGTGTCGGATGGGAAGAGTTCAGGAGTGTAGTGGTTGATCATGGTGAAAATGCACTTGAAGCGTGGTAGTAACCGTATATGCGCCACCTGAGTACTATCATTCCTGGCAATACTTGACCTAGCGATCGACAGTGTGAAGTAAATATTGATAGGAGTCTAGTGTCAATCGGCGGTGGTAAGCTCACCTTGAAGCTCTCCTGTCCAGAGACCGCGACTATAGGGCAGCTATGAGGGCCAATGGGTATTCTTATGACATGATAAACAACATGAATACGCCCTATGGTGCTGTAGGTGTGAGATAAAAGCTTCAGGAGGCAACGCTAGCGAATCATTGGCCTGACTGAATTTCTGGCCAGCATATTAGGCGCCGCCGAACACAGGAGGGCGTTCGCTCCCAGCTTCAGAGCGTATCAGGGCTAACCTAAGGGAGCTGTTGATCACAAGACGCTCGCCTGACAGACGAGACGCTGCTGCGGCTTAGGGACCAATAGCGTCAGAGCGAGTCTCGTGGTTGAGGATAGGGGGCAGATGAGCGTTAGAGAAAGGGGCCTAGAAGCTACCCATTCTCACTAAAGTAGAAAGTGCCAAAATTGGCCTTCGAATATGCGGAGGTAGCGAATAGGGACTAGCCGCGTCCCTATTCAAGGGCGCTCAAGTATCCTGCAAGTCCATCACTGCAGGCGATGATCATAAGGCGATACTTCGAGCAGTGACACGTCTGAAAGAAGTTGAGCGGTGACGTGTCCTCCGTATAGGCTTTGATAGTGGTTGTGCTCTGTTTCTCTTTTGTTTGCTCCATGTGTGCAGCTGTGTGGTTGTGCGGAACCCTCTGGTATGACTCGACAGCGGTTTGAATGCACCATTCATAAGTATCTGACTCCGAATGCATGGGAGCGGAGAAAGAGATGATGAGCACATGGTGCAATGAGGCCGTGAAAGATATGAAAAGTCTAGCAGTCACTTACAATCAAATGGGCGTCAGAATGAGGAAGAAGGGTTGTTAAAAACCGCCTTTACCACCGAAAGAAGGTAGGTCGGGTGCTATGACACAGATTTTCGCGGGCCACACCCCACGGGGCCGGGTGTATGATGGCAGAAACTGCAGATTAGGGGCGACGGAAGCCCGAAACCCGATGCGGTCAACCAGAAACCTGACAATGAAACACGGAGTGACTCGTCGTTCTGGAATTAGGTGTAACGAGACAAGCCGCAAGATACTCACTTATTTAGAATAACTTTAGTTGGCCCGCCACATCTTGAAGCTGATGTGGATCACCTGGGGTGAGTGATACTGTGATGACTCGACAACACGGCTGATGTGGCGCCCGTACAGAAACGCGTACCGCAGATCACTGCAAGGCCCATAAGTCGTGCTGCCAAACCGTTGATCGCCCGACTGGCGCGCTCCTCGGAAATGGATGTTGGGCGGAATTGTGATGCAGTGTCAACACCAATTGTAAGGAATAATATCACCAAGGACCGATGATTAAGGGGCTTATCACTACTCTTATGCGCCTATCGTGTACAAAGGATCGTCTCCTAAGGAAGACGGGAACAAGACTAGGTGGCGATTTTGAATTTTTTTCTGTCAATGATTGAATAATAGATAGTATGACTCCGTACGCATCGCCTTTAGTTCCAGATATAGTAGCATTCGCGCTTTTTCTGTGCGGCTTTTTGAAACTCGATGGCGTGCACAGCTAGTGGTGACGAGCTCGGTGCGTTGCCGCAAGTTATGATCGGCCCTCGCTCGACACATGCGTTAGCGCCCAGAAATATCGGAAATTTTGCTCTCATGGAGACTTTCCTCCATGGATACGGCTCATGGAGGGTGCAGAGGAGTCATTGCGGACGGTGGTTCCAAGATTGGTAGCTTTCATTATCATACCCAAAGTGAGTCGGCACTTACTGTATTGAAATAAACGGCTGTTGTTCGGAAATTCGAGTCAAAATGTGCACAGGAATCAATTAAAAGCCGGAAATCTTCAAAGATCAGTACAGCGAAGCGAGGTTGGTGGTGAAATAGAGGCTGGACACTGTCAACGTGTAACGTCCGAGCTGTGAGCCGGAAACGCGTCCTCGACGATGCATAGGAATGAGTTTGACATGCTACACTGCAACATGCGGACGCGGGTGGACGAAGGCGATACCAGCTTCGCGTATCCTTCCCATCAGCAAACCAGAGCAACTTGACGCGTGACGTGTGACGCGTGACGGGAATTCTGTGTGTGGCGATGAATCGCATAGTAACCAGGGACCATGGCTGCGCTGTGGGGAAAAACATTAGGATATCGAATGGCGATGTTGAGAATGCGACGTGGAAGCTTTAGCGGTGCATGTGGGGAAACCTTGGGACGTAAGATGACAATTCAGTCAAATTGCAAGACAAATGCGGAAGACAACAGACGAGCCTTTATGGGCTTGGCAGATTAAATATTCCATGAAATTCCTCAAGAAAATATGTGGTATGGCAGTGTGGACGGATATGAGACAATCAGGAGTACCAGTGGTGAGAGAATCGAGCCTGAAATAGCTAGACCATCATCGCATTCAGGATGTACTGGAATCCACGCCACAATTGGCATCAAATCACCAGCTAGAGTGTTGATACGGAATCATGACTCCCAATCATATACGGAGCCCAAATGAGACCGCCACATAATGAGAGAGCCTGACAGGGACGATCGCCGATGTGCACGAAGCTGAGTCTGGCATGGGACCAGCACAGGCACACAGATACATGCATAGACTGGATTTGAGAATCGTTCCAACTGTTTTCATGCTCGTTGCAGTGTTCGTGATAAGCCAGGAGCTTTATCGAGAATCCAGACTGAGGATAATTAGAAGCAATCCCGTACTTGACAGAAAAGGCAACTCCTGATTCGGGGGTTAATTACTAGCAGAGGTGGAGCCAATAAACGTCCACAAATCCCCCACAACGCCCAATATGTCAAGGAATCATCAAGTCTAGATAGGTCTTTCACGGAATTGGGTGCACTCGGAAACGTCGAAAGGCGCGAGACGGAATAGCAAATCAAAGCAGAGTGCAAGGATCGTCTTCATTTGTAGAGCGGATAGATTTGTACGGCATAACGTTGAGCCAGGAAGAATTCGGGCCGAATCAAGCACAGTGTAGTAGTAAGGGAAAAGCCGCTTGAAGAGGCAAAGCTGAGGTTACGGGTCTTGTAGGAGTACCTATGTCAGTTCGCGGAAGGAGTCGGGATCACGGAACTGACGATGAGGCAAATTGCACAAATGTGAGAATCATCGAGTCATTTAGATAGGATGCTGCCAAGAGTCGTAGGATCAATACTATCGCTCAATAGAGGATATGTCAGTTCTGAGCAGGGAGACTGGGCAAATCATCGATGGTTGGGCTGATCAGTCCGAGATCCCGCTCTCTCGATTCGATTGTAGCGTGCATGCCGCATTCAAGGTTCGGAATTGTAGTCATAGACGAGCATAGCTCCGTTCCTGCTTCAATGCTTCCGCCATCCTATCGGCCAGGGACTGTTATGGCGGTTGTGCCTCGGGGAGAATCGACTGCGTTGGGTTAGCCGCGGCCATTGAGGCGATCCCGATGGTCTCCGCCCCCCCTTCCGCACTTTCCGCACGTGAACATCTGGCCAAGCCTCCGAAATATCAGCGCGCGCAGGTGGAGAAGTCAATTCCACTACACGGACGCTCGTCGCAGCCGCTCGTCTCAGATGCGCCGTTCGGTGTGGCGGCCTCGGGCGCCGATAGCCAGGCTTACTTAGTGCGATGAGGTTCACGGAGTTTACAACGGAATCTGGAAGCCCAAGGGCCGGGAGCCCTAGGGAGTCATATCGGTTTACGTAGATATAGTCACTAGCGTTAGAAGGCAGCCGGAGTCAGTATTGATATATCTCAAAGATCTCAACAATATCAGTGTAAATGAGTGGCGTGCGTGTACGTCCCGGCTATGATTCGATTCGGGCACCGGAGCTATGGCTGGCGGCACCCGGGCTGAACAAACCAATCAATCAACCTCTTGATAGTGGAAATTATGGTTGCTGGATTTGTCGGCAAAGCAAAAAGGTTTCCCAAGAAGGAAATTCCCACACTAAGCGCCAACTCTTGTCACTGCCACGACTTTGCCATCACATCACACTGCGCGCTCCGGAGCGACTTTCCAGTCTGAAGGATCCCTCAAGAGAAAACATGCACCTTTTTCTCGCTAGTTCTAGAACTTTCCAGCAAGTTCCGAAAGCTCATCGGCTACTCCCGGGTGGAGGCAAAAAAGCATGACCATGCCACTTTTCTGGCTGGTGGAGTGGTGCACGCAACCCCAAGACCCTTGTAGTCACCGTCGATGGAGCGGGAATCGGGATGACTGCGGATCGATCTGAGCTGCGTGCAGTGCAGAGACTCGTAACCCCCACTCAGTTGCGATCTGCTTCTGTTGGGACACACCTATTGTCTCATAAACACTCTCCACTTGTGTTGCCTGAAAGTTATTCCATTCAGGAGCATATAAACATGTCTCCATTATCTACCTCGCGTAGTACCTCCCTCATACGTGTACACCCCAACCATCATCGTTAACTAGGAGCGCAGCCAGTTCCCCTTACATAAATAGCACCGACTCCTCTTCACCCACCACTGGCCTCCACCTCCACCCCTCATACCAAGAGCATAGAAACGTTAGTCAGACATCCCAGTGAGTGCAAAAGTCCCTCCACTATTTTCGTTTGCCCTTCCATGCGTCGGTTATGCATAATCATCCGAGAGATGTGTAATGAGTCATTATGTGGATGACATCACACAGCCTCTTCGGCTGCGAGACGGGAAGCGCCGCCGAGGCACCACGGCCAGCACCACTTCTGCAGCTGCTTGCTAAGCTGTGCTGTGTTAGCCAAGGGGATGGTTACAGACTGGGCTCTCCACTCAATCGAGTCATCTGCCGATTAGTCTTCATCGGAAGACGGCGACTCACACCATCCTGCCTCGCCACATATATATATACGCAGCCTCATGCCCAGGCTCACTCTTCCTCCACTTAACTCACTCCTCTCCACTGCCTCCTACTACTTGACATCTACCCAACTCCTCCTACTTCTATACTTACAACTTGCTTACCCTCACCACAGGAATACCTCGCCACTACATGACCATCAGCAGTATCCCAGCTTCCTCAGGAGCGCATGCCGCTTGGTCCACAGAGCGATCCACGATCAACTTTGACGAGCGTGAGATGGAGGGAGCTTTATCCCTTCACGCCCTCAGGTCTCAGTCTCCTGACACTCCCACAGGAGACAACCTCGTGTTGCGGCACAAGGAAGAGCTGGTCAGTCCCAGCGTGACTGCAGTCTCTCTGTTTCCTTCCCCACCAACCACTACCAAATCTCTTGTCACTCCCATAACCGCCAACATATATAAATACCAGGCAATGCGACAACAGTCGAGTTCTCCTTCTCCAATCTCCCCCGGAACCGTGACCATGTCAACCTCGCCAAATTCTACCTCTCATTCCCGCATGGCCATCGCTGGTCTCCTCTCCCCAGAAGCATCACTCTCTCCCCCAACCGAGACAGCGTCTTCGCTTCCACCCCACATGGCCCGCTCAGCTCACCATTCAGGCGGATCTCATCAATCCCTGCTCTCAATGGACACAAGCTCCTCGATCGAGGGGTCCTCCATATCAGATGCATCCCCCTACACTGCCTCTCGTAGCATTTCTCTCCCATCCCCTCCTGCCATCGTCAGCGCGTATTCCAACCACCATAACCACCCCTCCCAATCCTCCATGTACGACTTTGAGCATTCGAGTCATCCCCAGTCATATGCTCGGGCCTCTTCAGCGTACGCGCCGGCTCTCGGCATCTATGACTCGGGCGCAGTCGTAGACGCGCAATCCCCTTCTTCGTCGGCACAGACCTTCTATGGTGCTGAGTCATCGACCTCTCCAACGATCTCCAGCCCTGGCTCTAACAAGCGTAAACGCACCGCTGGCGCTGACTCAACGAGCGCCCAGGAGAAGGATGATCGGTCGAAGGCTTGGAGGTTTGCCAACGGGCATCGAAATAGCACTGTCCCAGTCGACCTGAACGCTCCTACCAAGCGTAAGAGGCCCAATGGTGCTGGACCCGCTCCCAAGAACAAGAAGACCCCCACGAAAAAGGTGTGCATTTCCAATCTTTTTTCTTCTCTTTTGTTCTATCACATTCGCCCCTTGCGCTCGTGGCGCTGTTTTTTCGGCTGCTTTCGATGTGCTTCGACGAGTTGCTCGCAGAGACAGTCGTTGCTGATTTTCTGTACTCCTTTTGTGCTTGCGCGCCCTCTTATGGCAATTGACTAACTGAATTCCTCTCCTTTTTAACAAGACAACTCTAGGGCTAAGCGACCCAATGGCGAGCGCAGCTCTCAGCGATGCGCCAGCGCTAGGCATTTCTCTCGCTGATGCCTCGGCCTCCACGTCTGTTCCGGTTGCGGCTCAGTCCTCCACTTCCACGTCGGGCTCTTCTCGTAAGCGTCGTCGGACTTCCGGCACTTCACCTCGCTCTTCTCCTGCCGAACCCGGCAGTGAGGAGGATGAGCTGGAGGGCGAGGACGAAGACGAGAAGGACGGCGACTACAACGACTCACGTTCCATCGCCTCAGACATCATATATCCCTCGCAAACCACCATCAAGCCCACAGCCACTGCTGACGATGAGTGGGCCGATGAGGATACGGGCGAGAACCTCGATGAAGCCGCCCTCAAGCGCCGAAAGAATACCCTCGCTGCGCGCCGCACCCGGGAGCGCAAAGCTAATACGGACTGTATCCAACGTGCCCAGATCCACGCACGTGGTGTCTTCATCAACGAGGCCATCGAGCAGCAGAAGCGCCTTGCTATCGAGGCCGAGAAGTACTATCAAGACGCAAGGGAGAAGAAGAAGGAGCTTGAAGATGCTAATTTGCTTCTCACTTGGGTCTCCAAGGTCATGTCAGACCTTGCGGCCGAGTTGTACCCCGGCGACGAGGCAAGGGCACTGGCACGGGCGAAGTTTGAGATGGATAAGTTGGTGAAGCAGAAGAGGGCCATGGACACCGAAGTACCCAACGAACCCAGCGTCAAGGGAAGATTCCCTGTCCTGGAATACACTCTTGCACGCGAAGAGGCCGCCAAGGATGATTGGCTGGCGCACAAGCGCAACAAGTCTGGCCCATTCGAGCCCTCAGTCGATGCACTCAACGGCCGGAATCAACGTTCGATGATCGATGTCGTTGGGGATATGGATCGCGACGAGTTGGAGCTCTTCCCTGGCACCATCCCTGCTGCAGAGTTCTTGAAGTTGCGCGGTCTTAAACCTTCGACGAAGGGCGGGGGCAAGAAGAAGGCCTCGTAACATGTAATTTTCTCTTTTCCTTTGTCTGTTCTTCTTCACCTTCCCCCATCATCGTTAGTCATTCACCCCCCTTTGTGCTTTATGTCTTGTACTACATGGACAGCGGCACACACGATCCGCGTGGTTTTGTGCTCATTCTCTTCATGACCCCGTTATGCCTCCCCAAGAACTTTATTATCTTTCGTTCTTGTTCCCATCTACGGACTACACCCCCATTCTCAATTGATGTTCACAATACCCGCATCCCACCTCCATTACCCCGTACAAAATTGTTTGTCTATGCATTCCTTCTGCTTGGGTTCCTTGTATTTTTTCTTGTATAAATACTTGCTCTCTTCTTCCAGGATGTGTCGGTCACATCCTCCAGAATAGCTAATTTGGCTTGTGTCATTACTTTGGTGCATGTGCTCTTCGTAGTCAGTACTTGTCGCTTTAAAATTTAGACATTCTGAGGACCTTTCTGTGGCTGGCGATAACTATTTGTCCATGTGCGATTCATGCGGGACTCTCCGACTATCGATATCCGACCCGGAATTCCAGCTTTGTCATTAAAGTGTCTACTATATAAAGTCCACCATATAAAGAGATTGTCGAAAGTTCGAGACCTTGTGCTAGATTTTCCTGCTCCACAATTGTGCCAACAATAATTGAATCTCAGCTGATGAACTCTAACTTGTCTAGACCGTCGCGCAGCATCGTTCATTTGCTCTAATCGACTACGCCAATACTAAGTGTCTTATGGATGTCGTCAAAAAGGCGGGCGCTAGCTCTTGGCGCTTGGCTTCGAGCCACTGGAGCTCGTGACTTGTATTTCCGCAGCAGCAGAGGCGGGAATGCGTCGGGGTCGGCCTGCTGCGCTTTGTTTGGACCGGGCGCCGCCTCTCGGGCCCGAGTTGCCTACCCATGGAGCACCTGCTCCATCACACATCGATCTGCAGCTTTCCGGCCCCGTCTTTTGAGCGTTACGCTATGGGGCTGTGGTCAGTGTTCCGCTCCACAGAGCTCATTGTATTTCCTCGTGAAAGTGACGTGGCCTCGGTCTCGGGCTCGGATGATCAGTGATCTTTGGGGTGTAAGCTTCCTGCCCCGTCACGGAATCGCGGATGTCGAACTACTAGAATTTTTCTCGAGCGGCTACGGAGGGCGGTGTAATGGCCTGATTTCCACTCGCTCGAGTTTTTTTTTTTTTAACGTAGTAGGATGGCATCCGCGAGTACGTCTTCGGGTAGATGATGCACAGGAGTTTTGATGGCGACGTCGTAACTAGCGGTCCCGCTTGCTCGATCTTTACCTCATTATATCATATGGAGTAGCACTGGATCTCTTAATGAAACTATCCTGAATCGAACTCCGGATTGATGGGGCCGCAGTTTGAATAACGCCCGAAATATACTGACTATTGCGTAGTCGAACATCATCGTAGATAATATTATATTTCCGGTCACTCTGCCTGTACTTCCTCGCCTTCACCAATCTACCTAGCATTTCTACTGCCAAGATTTGGCGCCAACGTGAGGTATCCGAAGTAGCGGCACTCGGTTTAGGCTTGTCAAGACATATGTTTCCTCAATCTGTCATTTATCATCTTGTTGTTATTCAGGATTGATCACCAATTCGTAAAGTTCGCCCATATTTCACTCATATTCGTCGCATCTATCGTTTCACTGAGCTCCTAGCTTATTTACAATAGCATAACTTCCGAAAGAGGAGAACTAGGGATGCTCTCAAATCGGTAGTCTATCTCTCCAGGACCTTGATTCCTCTGATTACTGATGAGGATGCATTTCCATTTGCTAATAGCTTGTATCATCCTCGCTCTATGCGAATGCGGTGTCAATTTGTCCTTGTGTTTATGTTCAAGCTTCTGGCTGCTATTGGTGGCGATGTCCAGTTTGGGATACTGCTCTCCGCATTGAGCTCTGAAGGCACCCGTTATGATTATAATCGATTAACTGCCTCAGGAGACTTTTGGAAGCTCTCGTCTGCTATTGGTCTGTACTATGAAATTACTACCGAACTACTTAAGACATGCCAGTCGAGATATAAGGATCAAGAGTGTTGTTATACTACTCAAGCGCTAACAGGGGTTCCTTGCTGACATCCCCACATGCACACCCTCACACATATTCAGTGGAAGCGTACAGCCGCACGCATAGCGATCGCTGAATGCTTATCCCAGGCTACTTCTGGCCTACCAATCTCTACAGCCCAGCATTATATGTGGCACCCACGAGTGCAACACGCTCGGGCCACGTGAGGAGTCATGGACACCCCCTGTGGGATTGAGGGCCACAGCGCAAGTTCTGACACTCCTATCGCTCCCCACCCATATAAGATGACTTGAGGAGGGCCATTCGCGTCCCATCATCACACTGTACAAGCGCGCGAGAATATTTCTACCCACTAAGTCCCATTTTCTTTCCGAAAATCAGCAAATATGCCAAAAGCTGGAAGTTCAAGGCCACTAAAAGCTGCTTCTACGCACAAATCATGGGAAGCCGCCCATGGCGTCAGGAATCAAGAGGTCAAAGCGTTAATAACTAAGGCTCTGGAAGAGTTCAAGAAGCTCTTTCCCGATCAGGTCTGGAACATATTTGCTTTCCTCATGATAAGTTCTTTGACTAAGTATGCTCGTTGATTGGCGCTCAAGACCCCAATGAATTCAGAACCTAGCCATGAGGTAACCCAAACACCTCAGGAATTTGCAGATATGACACAAGCAGAGTACCTTAAAGCAAAGAATCGGATCGCCGGAAGCGATACTAGGAAGAGACGAGTACAGGGAATGGCGAAGCTGGCAAGTTGGCTGCTGCATGCATGTGGTGAGATCAACAGGCTTCGTATGCGTGATGAGAACCAAGCTCTCGAAATCAAGCGCCTAAGGGCCGAAGTATATGAACTAAAGCGCCAACTTAAGAACCTCTCTTGGCGCGGACTGCAAAATTCGAGCTCGTCGCCGCCTTACGGACAAAGTTACAGAGATCTGGAATACAACGGGTACAACATAGCGCAAAGAGACCAGACCAGCCCTTTCGCTTCTACATCTTTGTGGAGACCACGACATGAGCGCCGTGTTGTTGATTCTCCTCAGCTAGAACTACCCAGGTTGCCGCCCAGCCATGCTCAGTATTCTTACTCATCACGATCGCCCACAATCAATCCCATTTCGGCCGCCACGTTTAGCCCAAGATTGCAGAGTAACATCTCCCGTGAAGCAGATAGGGGATCCTTCATTCAGGCTTCAACCTCCTCGACTCATCAGAGTTTACCACCACTTTCAACAGTACTAGCACCGTCTCCTCCAGCAATTCATGAAAGAAGCAGTCCCTCGCCGCGGTCAACGTATGAGAATGGTGGAACCTACTATGAGGTAGACCACCATCATGCTGGCTCGAGTCTAGCTGGCCGTGAGCGAGAGCCTCAAGCTCATGGTAGTGTAACGCATCAGGCTAAGAGTAGGCAACCAACACAGTATTCAAACTTAGAGCACGCGCGCACTGTGAGATATCTCTCAAGGTCTCCCCTATTACAGGGAAGACTAAGGAGAGTCACTCCAGAAGGTTCGCATGTGAATTGAGGAATGGGGTACTTGTCGGCGGAGAATTGCTGCGAAAGCCTCGACAGCAGGCAGATCGATAGAAAAATATTTTCAATTTATTTATTTTCTCTGGAATATTCATATTTGGGTTTTCTCGCATCAATTACTCATGGGGGTACGAGCATGTATGAGACCTTCATCATTCGCCCATCCGGGGAAAGCTCCAAGCCCAGAGTGTCATCGGTGTATGTAGAGGGCGGAAGTTGAATAGTCCAATCAGATTTCCACAGGAATCTAGTATAACCAGGGCGCTACTGAGATGATTCCAGAGGTATACGTGTCAGTGGCACCTTGGACTGCGGTGTTGACGTCGTGTCTGTTTACACCGAAGCCCCTAATAGCCTATCCCTTGTGCTCCTCACTTTCACCTCTACTTCTTGGTCCCGAGTAAAATGCTAAGGCAGCGGGTTCCTTTTCGTGCCCCTGATGAAGATGACGGCGATGAGGTGTCCCGTGTCATATTGGATGAGCAAGGCATGCGCTTGCAACAACACTCTCTGAGGCTCAAGCTCATGATGCATTACCCTAGAGCAAGAAGAATTGATTCAAGACTTGCGTGATAGGAACGAGTATAGCAATGCGATACATCTGAGAGTCATTCAAG
This sequence comes from Clavulina sp. PMI_390, assembly GCA_015039315.1. Lineage (NCBI taxonomy): Eukaryota > Fungi > Basidiomycota > Agaricomycetes > Cantharellales > Hydnaceae > Clavulina > Clavulina sp. PMI_390. The sequence continues at coordinate 48,586 of WIDE01000135.1, forward strand.
CGTGGTTACTTGGGTCTATCTCTCTGTGAGCCTCTTCATCCTTGTCGTCTCATGTGCCACTCACCAATCACGTTATTGCTTTATGCTTACGTGGAACCCTACAGACATGCATTCTTTTGCGGCAGATACAATGCAACCTCCACGTGGAATCCCATCAGACCCCTCCTATCTTCCCCTTCCTATCCCTCCCAGCCACTCATCCCTCTCGCCCAATTTTGGGCACTGCTCAACATCCTCCAGCATTCACATGACATATTGGTGCTCGATTCGACCCTTCAAAGATATATACCTCCAATGTGCTTCGCCATCCCTTATTCTTCGTCAGAACCCCCATTGCGAGTGGACTTTCGCAAACAGCGGATGTGGCCGCTAGCGCTGGTTCCACTACTAATCTCAATATTTTTACGATCGGCGGGAGAGGAAGGGCTGGACCTAGCCCAGATAGTATGGTGGAGTGTTGCACCGTTTGTCGCAGGGCTGGTGTATCTCGTGAGTGGGTGGATGGATGAAGGCAGAAGGGAGGTGGAAGGCCTGGGGGCATTGAGGTATGAGGCCAAGGGGGCTTGATCGGTTGCATATCCATAGTGGTAATTTCTGTATGTTTGCTGTACTATTCGCGGTTAGTTTGTGATGATATAGAGCCATGCGAGTTCAATCAAGGCCCATGCGGAGCCAAACTCCTATGCTGTCCATTGAAAGCTGATACTACAAATATGCAAGTACAGCAGAGTTCGATTGAGCGGTTTTTTTTTGCTCTCTGGACTTGGACTTCAAGCTTGAGAATGAGTGTGAGGCACGAGGTGACATCTGGGAAATATGGAGGCGTAGTACGTGATTATTATTGCATTACTATGTAAATGAGATGGCGGGGTGGCATACCCAAGCAAACCCCTCCCTCCCCAGCCTGATCTTGGGGTCAGGCGTAGTGCCTCGATCGTAAACGTACCAGATGACGAGGGACGCTTCACGCGAATATCGAGTGGTTGCTATGAAGCACATCAATAGTTAAGCGGAGAAGACCAGCAAATTGGAAAGTACCCACATTTTCCGAGGAGGCAACCAGTTGGGATAGAGGGGTCAAGGATACAGGTTGACCAAAGGCATCCGCTCTCAGATCCCCAAATTGGAACACAAGATCACCACGGAGGAGACCCTACAGGAAGAAGTGAGATAATACATTTGCAGAGAGTTATAGTGATTTGATAGCTTACGGCTTCTGACGCGGGGCTTTGAGGCGCAACACCATTGACCAGTGCAAAAGGAGTATCTGTAGTGGGCGAGCTTGACGAAGACCCCACGTTGGCGGATGCTGGAGGAGCCGCGGGAGGAGTGGGATCGGGAACATAGATTCCCTGGAGAGCATGGGCGATTTGGTCCATGACCGCTTTCAGGTCATTTCTAAGCTCGATGACGCGTACGCGAGCCTAGTCAGCAGAGGAATGCGAGCCGTTGAGATTATTTGAATAGGAATCGAGTGACATATACAGGCTTATTATTCACATTCCGAACAGACACAAGATCAATATCGGCACGAGGGAAGCCGTCCGCGTCCAATAAAGGGGACTGCATTGTGGAATCGTTCATCCGGAGAACCGAGAGCTGGTGATCGATCTGAGCTTCAATGCGGTCCTTTTCATTCATGAGACGGAACGCAGCAGATTTCTGCATTTCGGCGTTGTTTTCTGGTTCAGAGGCCATGCCCATCAAGCCTTGCAGCGTAACAAATGGGGGTCCTAAATCCCACGGGCTGAGGCCCGTGCGAACTTGGGATCCCATTCAAATTTGACCAAAAAAAAGTTTGGGAGCGGCGCAAGCTCCAATATCCTCAAATAACTAATCTGAGTACGCAATCTAAAAGAAGATACAAGAACTTAGGAACTGTCCGTCTCCGATTTCTCAAAGGTTTCGCTGGGGTGGAGATACTCTCAAATTTAAGTCTCTTCTGCACACTGGAAGACAGATATCGGAAATCCGTCACGGACAGTTCCTAAGTTTTACGTTCTCCAGTTTTTTGGTCATTTCTCCGTATTTTTCCAGGGCTTCAAAATCTTTCGACTCTGCAAACAAGTTTGGCGTACCGGTTTATTTGCCACTGTTTAGGACGAGCAGGATTCTTGGTTCCCGCCTCTGGTTTATAATATTTCTGGCAATGGAGGCTCATATATAGCAAGATCTCGTACTTCTGAGTCCGAAAAGTACCAAATCTGCTGACATATGCTGAAGACTACCCCCTCGCTTCATGTCACTCTGAGCGTGACACCTACGGTAGACTCCGTGACCTCGTCGTTTTGGGGCCATCTGCTTGATCCTGTGGAAGCCCTCCAATTTTTCTAAAGAGTTTTCTAACCATATAGTACCTCATGTACGTAAGTGTGCGGCTCGGAGGCTGCTGGATAGCATAAAGATGGCTCAGTCGCGTGAAAACCCAATTGGACACGAATTCAGGGTTTGTGACCCGTGAGAAAAAACCGACTGAATGTTTTTAGGATCCCCATAACAAAGAGGTTCTGTTTCGATCAATTATGGCAAACAAGCCATAACAACAACAAAGAGCTTCGCGACTCACCTCGAACGCGTTTGCGCGCCTTGGCGCCTACTGACGGCCTTGAACACTCGTTTTATAGGTAAGTGAGGCTTTTTGGACCCATGTAGTAGGTATGCTTACTGGCGTTTGGCAGGTATCGCGTCAAACCGCCACCACCAACACGATGAGCGGTCAGCCTGGTTGGCTCGACGATTCTCTCGCGGAAGAATGGGTAGAGCCTGAGGAAGTCGACCTTAGCATCGACCAGGAAGATGAAGCGATAGATATTCATGTCCTGAGTGGGAGCGTGCTTGTTAGCCCAGGCCCTCAAGCGTTGTCTTCATCGCAACCTCAACTACACTCTTCGACTGGTCAGAGCCCACCACCACCCCAACCACCGCAGCATCTCATTGCTCAACAACAGCGACATGCATCGGCTTCTGGAAGTTCAGTGACTGCTGTTCCATCTTCCCCTTCCTTCCGCGCTGCTACGCCCACTGAGTCACTCAAAGCTGGTACATTCCTCATCCGCGAGGACATCGAGCACCAACCTGTGACCCCCGTTGCCCAACTACCTTTCGGCAAAGGGAAGGCGAAGGGCAAGAAGATGGGCGCGTTCACAAAGTCCATATTCACGCCACTGGATCTAGAGACTATGTGGGATCCTCCCAGTCCACCTCCCCCTCGTATCCACCAACGCGATCAGGAACAGCGTAAAATATCTCCAAGCAGGCGGAAGCTCCAATCTCCCCTTATACCTCTTCCTCGACGTGCGTCACCCTCACCAAGTCCCAAAGCCGATACCAGTGACATCCCACCAGATGACGCCCAGACCTCCCACACACCTCTTGCCAGTCCCTCCAAACTATCTATCGACATCGCCCCCCTCGATGACTCAGACGTTATTGTCCAGAAATATGATCGAGATCCAAGCAGGTCCGACGAGATTGTCGAGTCAGATATTCCAAACCTTGGCAGATTCAACGGACGCGTCCCAAGCGCAAACTTTACGTTTGTGCAAGCTTTCGCCCCCGAATATCGTAAGAGCCTCAAAGACGAATCCCCTCCGTTCCTTACCTCTACTCCCCCGGATGAGGCTCCCGTCCCGCGACGAGGGCGTCTTTCACGTCCTGGAGTGGGTTCGGTCAAACTATCTCGCTCTCCTCTCGTACCTGGCTTTGGTAAATTAGCCATGCAAACCGAGACAGAGACTCCCATCAAGTTCTTCGGCAAGTATGATACCTATACGAAGGACTACGTCTCTGGGCTAAACGTGGAGGTGAAGCCAAGTCCTCCTGAACGTGATCGCGAATGGGATGAAGATGGGCGGAGCGCGAAGCGCATTCGGATGACTGCACCAGAGAGTTTGTCTGACGACGAAGCGCTTCGTACTGGGACCCTGCGGGGCATGGAGCGCACGCATCTGCGGAGTACTCTTTCACATGCTCAGACTGCGCAACATGATTCCGATCCAGAGCTCAGCCCTGAGCGCGAGCCCGAGAGTCGTCCAAGCAGCCGTCACTCGTATTTGCTCGCGGGGAAGTCGATTCTCCAAGGTATCAGGGACAGTCAATCCTTCTCTTTCAACACCACGATGTCGAAGGGGCATGGGCTGGGACTTGATATAGCTGATGATGAGGAGTATGAGGATGAAGATGATGATCATGCAGATGAAGACGCAGACCTCGAAGACGAGGAACAGGAAGATTCAATCCCTTCACCTGGCCCAATCAAGTCAAGTGGCACAGCGTATGCTCTTGAAGGTCGCCGGCTATTGGCTCAATTACGGTCTGATGAAGAAGAGGACGACCGGTTCAATTCTACTCAGGGGCAGCCAGAGGATTTGGGTGACGGTGGTAGCGAGTTGCAAGGCTCATTCCAGAAGCTTTCGCTATCTACATCTCGTGATCGCCCCGCTAAAGGCGCTAGTGATGATATTGATCTTTCGCCAATACGCTCTATAACCCCTTCCATCATTGTCCAGCCCAACTCTCCTACTGGCTCCATCCCCGATGTCCCTCCCCCGCTCGTGGTTGAGCCTGCACGTGAATCTTCCATTTCCCCTCGTTTACAACATCCTACTACTGCCTCCCAGCAACAACCCTCATCATCCTCACGGCGTCCTACATATCTACCTTTCTCCGCACCTTCATCTCGCCCTTCATCTCATGCCGAAACATCTTCTCGCGTCCCCTCGTCCACCACGGCATTCTCGGCGTCTTCTGGAGCCTCAGCAAACGGCCGAGTTCATGTGCAGAATCGTCTGGTAACTGCATCGACGATCAGAAGCAGCACAAATTCTAACCCGAACAGTGCAGGCACGCAGACCAGCATGGGCTCTAATGTCAAGCGAGCAGGGTCTCCTACTCCTAGAGTGGTCTCGGGTGGTGCTCGTCGACAGCTGGTCACCATCAAGCCGGATGATGTAGGGCCCATCGAACGCGTTGGCCAAATGCGGTATGACGCTGCACAGAACAAGTGGGTCAAGGATCGCGGGGCTCAGAAAGCTGGTCCACCCCAAGCCGCTGCATCGGCCGCTCAGGAACAGGCGAGCCCAAGGCAGAGCCTAAAGCGCAGCCGTTCATCTTACGATGGTGCTGTCGACAGCTCAGACGGTGATGGCGCCCCTAGGGGCGAGGACGAGGTGACGGGAGATGTGTTCGGTGATATTGAGAGCCTTCATGATGGAACTGTCACTTGGACCATGAGTTCTGGCCCAAGTTTTGCTGTTGGTGGGAGGTCGAGGACATCCTCCATTGGAAGCGCCAAATCCAGCACCAAGAGTGCAAATCCGCCTCGGAGCACATCCAGCTCACATTCCAATTCCAATTCCCGCTCCAACTCATCTCGATCACATGCGCCTTCTCACTCGGAACCCATTGTTTCCCACCCTCCTGTTGCTTCTGCTCCCGTTCCCACCACCATGTCCAACTCGCAAGACAAAGGGGCGGAACAATTCTTTGGCGAATCAGAAGCCGAGGAAGATGATTTCGCTACTGCCTTTGCGGACCCCGACGGCGGGCGGACCCCTTCTCAACTGTCCGTTATTCCAGATTTGACTGAGGAAGTGGAGGAAGAGGATGTGGAAGTCGCGAATTTCTCGGCAGCATCCGCAATGATGAGCGGAGACGTTACGACTACCGACCTGCAACGAAACTTCGAATCCACGTTCTCTGATGAGGATGAACAGGAACTCTCTAACCCCAATGCTTCATTCCCCGAACTACCCACCACACCGTATCATCGCCAACGGGCTCCCATGGGCATTTCCGAAACTCCTCGGCCTATCCTTGTCCCCTCCCAATCCACGCCTCACCCGTTCCCTCATATGGGCCACCGTGCTCGGCCTGAGATTCCTCTAATTCCTCCACGCTCCGCGATGAAGCAAACTCCATCGACCGGGCAACGGAGAGCGCCTGCAACGCCAGCGACGAATGGGAAATTCACCAGTACGCACAGGCGTTCTGTCAGCTTCTCAGATGGACGAACGGATGGGAAGATGCTAAGCGTGAATGTCAGCCATCTTGTACAATATGAGGATGCGAGCGGAGACGGGAGCATTGACGATGAGGATATGTCCGCTGAGGAAGAGGAGATGGAGGAGGAGTATACTGATGAAGAAGGACAGGCAGAACAGAGCGCGCAGTCCCTCAGATCACGACGGGTTCAAGGAATGTTGGCTGCGCTGGAGGAAGCAAGTACGTTGGAAGACAATTCTAAGGTTTATGCAACTGACTTTTCGTATTATGATATTTAAACAGGCCTGGAGGAGTCCACCCTTTCTCGTACACACCCAAGGGCTTTGGGTATCGATGAAGCATCGATGGTAGTCCCGATCCCCTCTCGTAACTCTGCTTTCCGGCGTGCTCCTTCTGATGGCGTCGCACGAGCCCACGCAGCGCGCCCGCCAGCTCAGGGCTCTATTGATTCCACATCTATCGAGACCCCAGACATTCTAATGGAATCACCACCACAGGCTCGTGGTCCAGCAGCCTCGCAACGAACTATGCAGAACCGCAATATGTCAGCTATGACGAACCAGACGATACTCACAGAGGCTTCTTTCGCTATTACAGAGGATCGACTTGTCCAAGTCATTACGCAGGTCCAGCCGTACGAGCCACATTGGGAACAGCTCAGCGAGATTCATCTAGCCGGGTTTGGAATCGAGAGCGTGACGAATATGAAACACTATTTGCCTAGCCTTGTCACTCTGGATTTGTAAGTTTGTTCTGTGGTTTGGCTCTGGCGAATTGTAACACTTTTATTCAGGCATAAAAACCAGCTCTCGTACTTGACTGGTGTTCCCCCTCTCGTGCGAACATTGCGAGTTTCGCACAATCAGTACGTCTGCTCTGAATCCGATTTGTTATCACTCGTATTCACCCCATCCTGTGTAGGCTGACGGATCTCGCTTCATACGCACACCTGCGGGACCTCGAGTATTTGGATATCAGCTATAATCGGGTCGAATCCCTCACTCGTATGTCCAATGGCTATAGATCTCGGGAAGGGGTGACCAATCTTGTTCCTAGAATTATCATGCTTGCCACGCCTACACGAGCTGCGTGCGGAGGGCAATAGTATCCGGAGCCTTGACGGACTTCAGGGAATGACGTATCTCACAAAGCTCAGTTTAAAGAAGAACCGTCTCCCATCAGTCAATCTGGGGGATTATGACTGGCGAGTACTCGCGTATTGTAATCGACGTCCTCACCAAACCTAATTTTGGGAATATTCAGGCCTCGTTTGGAGATATTAGATCTGAGCTCAAATAGCATCAGTGGAATCAAAGGCTTATCGGGACTGAAGCGGTTATCGATGCTCAATCTTGGCAAGTCACTCATCTCCTTCCGAGCGCTGTTGACTCCAGCTAATTCTGGTATAATATTATAGATCACAATAAACTCACAGCCTTGAATGTTTCCCGACCCTTGTCGCACCTTCGCATCCTACGCTTGAGTGATAACCGTTTGCCCGAGTTCAACGCTGCCCCCTTCGTTCATTTGCGTACTCTGTATCTCGACGGGAACAAGCTACATCACATCCACGATTTAGTGAGGTTGGTCAAATTGGAGAACCTATCATTGCGCAACCAGGCGGGCGGGCATTTGTGCGTATCTGCCACTATACCTCCCGGAATCGACTCTAACTTCTGTCAACAGGGCGCTCAACTCGCGCGATATCCAAGATGTCAAACGTCTATATCTATCGGGAAATCCCTTCACCGACCTCTCATTCCTCACGTCAGCTTGCTATAACCTAATTTACCTAGAAGTTGCTGGGTGCCGAGTTTCCAACCTGCCGCCAAACTTATCCTCACTCATCCCTAACATCCGCGTCTTGAACCTCAACTACAACTTCATTGCGGATGCTTCCCCGATACAGGGTCTGACTCGATTGAAACGCTTGACGCTGGTGGGGTCAAGGCTGAAAGGCACTAAAACTTTCTTGAAGGTATTGCGGAATATGCCTGATATCGAGATGATCGACGTTAGGTATGTCACGGTCCGGAAATGTTCGTTGTTCCCGATATCCTGATCCCCTTCACCCCAAATAGGATGAACCCTGCCACGCTTGGCTGGTATCTTCCTCTCCTGGTGCGGGATGTTCCTGGTGCGCTTCAGCCATCCGAATCGGGGACATCATATCCTTTACCAGCACAGGATGCGTCTGATGTCGAGGAGGATATCGAAAAGACCACCTACAGCGCCGTCCGTCTCCATCCTTTCTCCAAACAAACCGTGTCTTCAGGCCGCTCTCAAGAAAACACTGCGCCCTCGAAAGGCCAGACTCGCTCTCAAACAGCGACTTGGGAGGATCTTGACTCCAAGTTCCGTCGCGATCTTCCCAACGACTCGTATCTCGGCCGTCTAGCATATCGCGGGCTCGTTATGCGGGCGTGCCCAAAGGTTGCAATCATCGATGGAGTAAAGGTAACGCCCGCGGAACGCGATAAGGCGGAACAATACCTGCGTGGTGTGCTTGAGGCTAGGCATCAGGCTTTGACAAAGGCCACGTAGCGTTTGCGCTTCCTGAGCACGGTTTGCTGCATCTATTTATTAATCAATCAATTCCCCACTGTTCACTGCAAGTGCTGCCTCTTGTTTCCTTGTCTTGTTACACCACGTCCATGCAATATGAATACCACAGTAGTCACATTATAATACACTGAACAATTTGGTACACTGCTAATGACCGGTAGACCCTCGATCTGACGGAGTAAGTTAGTAGTAAATTAGGAGAACATAGAATGACTCAAGCCGAGGCAGACTTCAGTAATTGAACGCTGCGCTTCATCAGCACAAAACGCTCTGCAAAGGATTGAGTGACAGTGCTATATGTTTTGGTGGATTGGGCTTGCAATGCGCAGAGATCGCGAAAAGCAACATCCCAAGGATATCTATTATTATCTTATTCAGCGCCCGGGCCGTGAACTAGAAAAGCCGGTACTCACCGATACGACTTTTTGTTGTAGGTCGAGGAGAAAATGCAGCTGGCTGCGAGCCGCTGAATAGCTTCCTGATCGCCCAACGACCAACACTCGTCGCTCAATGACTCAATAGCAGCAACATAGTCTGCACTAATGCTTCGTAGAATATCCTGCCTATCAATGATAGGCAGATTGGTGAAATGGTCGAATCCCCGCTTCTGGGCCTCGCTGCTTCTGAAATCTTTCGCCTCATCAGCCATTCGAGCTAAAGTCGTCCGCATGAGGTTCAGATGCTGTTTTTGTGTTGCAGCATGTGCTACAGCATCAGGAACTCCCAGCATCTCGAGCCGTTGGATTGAAGATTCCCGACGCTGCTGAGGGCCGAGCAGCGTAGCGGATGGTGGAGTGTTCGTCGGGAGTGGTTCGTCCCCGAGCAGCGCCGCTTTCTCTTGCTGTACGACGTATTAGACCTCCGAAGACGGAGAGGCGACAGAAAGCTGAAAGATTACCTTGATAGCTTCCCCATCTTGGTACAACTGATCAAGGAGATCAGGGCCAAGCGGGAAGGGGCGATCCAGCGGTTTACCAATTCGTCCTTGCTCATCTTTAAGAGTCTCTCCTCGGTGAGTGTATCGAAGATGTGCGAATTTTCGACGATCTTTTGAGCTAACGCTAGGAAGTACCGTAAGACCCGATTTCGCGGCGTCGAGAATTGTGCAAAACCTATGGGATGCATCAGCCTTCCGATATCTCCAATGAGGGAAGGTTCGCACATGTGAGCCAAGCGAACTGTTTCGTCCTGGTCGTATCCAGATTGGTAGGCAGCTATTCCAGGAGTATCCAATTGAGCTGAGGACTAGCCGCTTATGCTCAGCCTATTCACCTTTGCCATGACTAAACGATGAAGGAATTGATCAGACGAGCTCTTTGAAAACCTGACAGAGGCTTACTAGTTTGAATACGCTCCAACTTGAGCGTTAGCTATCAAGCTGGGAAGCACTACGTCTTGCAAATCACGGTCTCTCTTGTCTTCCGCCACGGCATTAGGCGGAACGTGCAGGAGGACGGACTCCAAGCTGGCCGCTGGTCGGACCTCTTGCTGGAAGTTCTGCTGAATGAATTCTGGCGATGGCTCCCCTCGACAGCTCGGAGAATTGGTGAAGGGGTCAACAATCTCGGGTTGCCATATCAGTCGGGCAGTATCGCCATCATAGTCACCGCCTCCGAGCCAACTAAGGGCAGATCGTTCACCCTTGACAGAGAATAGAACAACATCTGTGTACATGTGGAACATGGGGTGATTGATGGCTCGAAGCTGGAAAACGCGGTCTCAATATAGCAGAGGCGATACATGTAAGGCAGCGGACGCACTTTACGAATGTCGGAGGCAACCTTTAGGTGATAAAGCATCAGACTAGAATAGGTTGTTTGACAGAGCATAACGCTCACCATACAAGGGTGGCGAGTGACCAATACATCTCCTTCTAGAATGTCGTGACAATCCCCAAATTCATCAGACCACGTCTCGCTAGAGCGAAAAAAAATCTGCCCCTCCTCCAACTTCCCAAAAGGATCTAGCAACAAATCAGCAAATGGAGTAGAGCAAGTAGGCAAAGGTCCTTACCAGGGATCGCGAATGCCTCTGCACTCATAGGCACATGGAATTTGTACTTTGTGGTGAGACTATTGACCTTCGTGGTTACACACTGTTGGAGCTTCTTCCATAGTATACGAGTGTCCCATGGATAAAAGCCAGCTTCCAGCAGTAATAAAACAGTCTCTGCAAGAGATGATGGCTGACCTGACACCAGGTCAGGTGCCCAGGCAGTACTTTGATCCCCAAGGTCGTCATCATTGTCATCAATGGCGTGTGTCCAGTCTGACTGGTCTTCCTGCTCCCCAAGTCCAAGCACTCGAGAGAGGCCCAAAGTCTGGCGTCGAAGCCTAGCCTGAGGAACACTTTCTGCACCAGAAACAAAGTCGTAGAGTCGGATCGCGAAACTCTCTCGCTTGATTTCCGCCTGGTCAGACTGATCGAATCTAGAATCAGACAGAGGTAGGTACTCGTCTAGGATCCTTAACTCAGAATCCACTTGTTGATGGAAGATTCTAAGCAATACCTCGTGGGGCACACCTCCGTGTGAGAGGCACTGCATAATTTGTTCAGAAAGACGCGCTGGGAGTGTGACCTTTGACGACCGAAGCAAATCGAAGGTCCGGTGCCCAATCTCTGGGGATGCCTGTTGATCTTCTAATCCATATTTGATCTTCACCTGGGAGCGACGGCACCATAAGACGGGTTCATCAGAGTTGAGGTCTGCAGCAGCAGCACCGGTATAGGTCGCGTGTTCTAGCCCTGGATGAAGCACGAACTTGAGGTATGTGAGCGATTGGGACTGGATTATTCTAATAGATAATACATACCATCCCTTTAGCTCCTCCAAGACGGCCCTGCATAGCAACAGGTTTGCGTTGCAACTGACACAGATTTTGCACTGCCCGAGCGGCTAGCAAAACAAGCATTGAGCGTACAATAAGAAAGTTGGGGAGCCTCCTCTTACCAGCGTCGTTCATAAACCCAGCTCCATCAGTCATAATAAGGTGTGAGGCACCACTCGCAGTCCCGTCATCGACCACTATGATCACAAAAGGGAAGATTTTCTAGGTTAATCAAAGTTGCTTGAATCAGATAGACGAAATCATGGTCGACATACCAATATCATCGATGAATCGAATACTCTCCCTCTTAACTAGAAAAGCTGGAAGTGAGTTCGATAATCCCAAGGCAATACGACTCGTGTATTTGGCCAAAGGCTAAGAGCGATCATTACAGTAAGACACGAGACTTCAGAGCCCCAAGTAACCCGTACTCACCTGATTGATGTTGAATTCCAATGGATTCATCCAGCGAAACAACTCAACCAATGCCTTCCTCCCAATATTACAGAACGCCGATGGATTCGGGAGGGGAGGGTCGTAGTTATAATCGGCGGTCTCCACTAGATAGCAACTCCCTTCACGAGGAAAGAAGGCTTGGAAGACTTTGCCCAGGATCACAAACTTGCGTCTGAAGAATTCTCCAAGACTTTCCGACTCGGACACGGAATCAGGTAGTGTCAATTTAATGACTCTTCTCGAGCCAATCTCTCGGGCAATCCGATTTGAATCGCTGAGTCTAGGCTTCTCGACCCCAAGAGCGAAAAAGAAAGAAAAGTTGACACGCTCTCGGGTGTGGCTAGCTTTGGCCGGTGGCTTATTCTTGATGATAAGTTTCAAACCAAATCGTACTACGCAGGGATATCAGATATAGGAATTAGAGATAGGAGTATGGCGAACCTTTTCCTCCATACCAATGATCAGTATTGCTAACACCAAAGCCATGGCCCGATCCATCCCCGAGCGAGATGGCTTTCTCTTCGCGGTCCAACTCGTCCCAGGGGTCGCTTAGGATCCGTTCGGTTCGCATGCTTTCATGTTTGATACGACTTGCAGCTTCAGTACGAATTTTGGTAGCGTGATCTGAACTTTCGCCCAGAAGTGCTAGTCGAGCGTCGCGTGCATTTTTGAGAAACTCGAATACGCGAGGGGCCGATGCAGCATTGGTAGTGTAGTTAGGAATATCTTTGAGCGCTATGCAAGCGTTTCGGACATCGTCGATCTCGTAGTAGCCTGCATCGACCCTAGAGTAGAATCGAAGAAACTCCCACTGAGTGGCCCAGGGAAGGCTGAAGCCATTGAGTAATGATTGCACCTCAGAGCTCCAGCCAAGGTGAACGGAACGGGCACCATCTGTGATATGGATGTTTGAAGGAGGAGATTTTTTCTTAGTCGAAGAAGTCCTTTGGTGCTGGGCCGGTACTGGTGCGGGAGGAGCATCTTTAGAGAGAGTTGGGAACTCTTTCTTCGTGTTGTGTGCGACCGCTGCAGCATATTCTTCTTGGAGCTCGTCAACGTCGTGAAAGCTGGGATCGGAAATGAGATTCGTATTCATGGATTCCTGGGCAGTCACCTACGGTAAGACTTTGGCGACGAGGCATACCACAAGTTTCAGCTCACCTCAGCAACGGCCTCGGGTGTCTTCGATCGTATGGCCTGGAGAATGTTGATCAATTGATAGCATAACTTGGAGAGCGGGTGTAACTCACTGAATTCGCTGTATTCGTTTAACGTCAATTTCGTGAATGGAATGAAGAGAGGTATCATGACTATGCTTACGACGTAGAGATTCTCGCAGCCGTTTAGGATCGCGTTCCTGCACGCCGTCAAGAGCGCCAAATCGCTCACGCTTCTTCCCCGCAAACAGGCCGGCTGCTGATGTGCTAGCGAGAGTGTTGTCATCTGTATCACTCATATTTAGAGCGGTCACCTCTCCGGAGGACTGCTCAGGTACGGTTTGCTGCATGACGGGTTGTTCGGAAGCGTCATATTTCTGCTGCTGTTCCTCTTGAGGAGAGTTGGCAGGTAAGGAGAACAGTCGAGAATGCGTGAGCTATGGTCGGTATAATGGATTTCTGAGGCTTTAAGTACCTAATTCCAGTCTGGTTCCTTGAGAAATCGGGAACTGCGCCCACAAGTCTTGAGACTTGAGGACGATGAATGCGAGTGTTTCAGCTTCTGGTTCGTGCTTAACAGGTCAGAGACATTATAGAGGAATAGAACTCACACTCTCCATGGCATTATAGACTCAAAAGCTTTCACAGGCACACAAGAATGCTCGCAAGGGCGTGACGATTTTGGGCGAGTGTGATTACACTTGTTTGGCCGACGCGACGCAAATCAAGACGATGCGGAGCGAAACCTCTGCACGTCCACCAACTATCAATCAGTAACTATGGGAATATATCTGAGTGGCTAAGGCGGTAAAGGACTCCGCGTGATAGGCCCTGGTCGGCGCCATGATCACAGCTCCATGACTGGCTGCACCTCAACCGTGGCGAGGCAGATATTCACCCTTAAGCCTCTTTAGTAAGAAGTATGAAGCTCTCAGTGGTGGCGATGCCCCTTCTCTACGCGCTCCGCCTCGTTACCCTTGCTGAGTTTACTCCCTTGACCAGCTTGTCGGGTACACTGACTTCTCCACGCTGCTCTTTCCGTCGGAGGGGCTTTCTGATAAATCCGAGGGATATCAACCGACTTTGATGAGTTTCGAACCAACCACGGGTGGTGGATATGCTCGCTTGGGACTCCAGATAGTGCTGGAATCCAGTGCTTGACATAAATGCCCTCGGGATCGTAATCCTTTCCTTGCTGTGTATTTTAGGTTGTATCAGACACGTTTGCGGGCGGTAGCAGAGCAGAGGGTGCTGACCTTGATTGGATTAAACTGGAGGGAGATCGTGAGCCTCAGTGAAAAAAGAGTTGGGATGTTCCATAAGTGTTCGTACCTGTCTACCATCGCGGGGATCCGTGCCTACCCCAGCAACGTACATCCAGTTCCTATGGTGGTGAAATAAGCTCGTCTTCCCTGGCTCTCACCGTAATGCCGGAGGTGAAGATTTCCCACATGCTCACCCGTAGTTGGCATATGGATCATAGTCAAGGAGCTTCTCCTCAAAGTACTCAGCTCCAGCCCGCCAGTCAATACCTAGGTCTTTTGCGAGAAACGAGGCTACGTTTTGTCTGCCACGATTCGACATATATCTGGGGGAAGAAGCATATCCTAAAGTGTTGGTCGTGGCGGCGAGGTAGAAGTTAAATGGAAATGCGCACCCGGTCGTGTTAAGCTCAATCATGTTAGCATCAATGAAACTATGAGGACAGCTCAGGACGGCTCAACGACTTGTTAAGGCGCTTAGATAAACTCACGGAACACCGGTCTGTCCGTCCATCCACTTCCGTAGAGCTCCGTTGGCCCCTTTCTCCAGCTCCGCGCGAGCGTCTTTCCATTCCGTTGCATTTGGTCCCCCATTCTTGTTCGGCTCATACTTGGAAGGATTGAGCGACGTCTGCACACCTCCGAGCTTGAAGATATCGTCGCCATACTTTTGGGCGATATAGATGAAGTAATCACGCCACAGCAGCTCGAATCGTAGCCAGTACCTGTAGAAGGAGGTCAGCCATTTGTTCACCAGGAGGTAGAATGTGGTAGACACGAGGGATGAAGGGTATAACTCACGAATCCTTCGTCCCATTCCCGTGCCTCGTATGCTGACGATCCCAGTCATCAATCGCCTCCCATATTTTTCGTGGGGATATGGCTCCACAAGCAAGCCATGGAGAGAGATGTGACGAGAAATCGTCCCCAAGCAAACCGTTGCGAGTCTGCTTGTAGGTGGAAAGGGGTGCAGATGCGCCAGATACGTAGTGAGAGAGCCGCTGGAGTGCAACGGACTCTCCTCCACGGAATATTGTGGCTGGGGCGGCTCTTGACTCGTCTTGCTCTGCACCATCACCAGTAGACGATGAGTGAAAGGGAGCGAGGATATGCTTGGAAGCGGACTCATACGACCCAAACGGTTCGGCAGAGAGGTGGTGGATTAAATCGTCGACTGAATCGGAGGGGAATGGAAGTAGCTCTTCGTCAGCAGCGCACGGTCGAACCATCTGCTCCTGGCCAAGCCCTTCTACCACTTTACGGAATGACGTGAACTGGTCTGGACACTCGCTTGGTGCAAAAGGGAGATCCTCTGGATGGACCATAGGTCGCGAATGAACAAAACGCAACTCCGCGCCGAGTCCGCCAGCACTGTCCGACGATGAGGCGCGTGAAACTACGCGGGCAATGCGTGACTCCGTTCGTAGCTCCTCGGAAGCGTACTCCTTTGTCATCCAGACGCTGTTCACAACGTCGCCATTCTCGTGGAGCTTTTGGATGAGGCGGTCAAGGATGACGTGTGGTTGACCTGCAGTAATCAGCAGGTTGGACCGACGATTGAGGAGCTGAGTTCGCAAATCATACACGGACTCCAGTATAAACCTAAGGATGGGGGGCGAGCCACTCAGCGGTTTGTTGGTTTGTTGCAAGCCTGGTGACATACCTTGTTCGGAACAGGTCTGTCTTCCGCAAACCCAGTAGAGCTGTACGGGGAACGGTCACAGGGCTATCTTTCGCGCCAGGGCGAGTAGGTTCCTCAAGACCAGTCAAGTCGAATATGGCCTCGTCAAAGACATATACGGGGAGTAAGTGGGTTGGGGCATCATTGCTCGCGGAGGGCCTGCGATGCTGCAGTATAGGATTATCATGGACTCGAAGGTCGCTAGAGACAGAGGGTGAGATGTTACATCAATGGTTGGGTCTTCGAGCCTTGGAATACTAGCATTCGTATGCTGAGGAATGACTACGATGACGAACTTTCGGAACAAGGCAATTACAATATTTTTTTGGGGCATTCTCATCTAGCGCAACGAGAGTTGGTCGTAGGGGTTTGGGTATGTCGTGCACTTCCCGGGAGCTTTTGAGCGGATGAAGGAGAAGGGCGAACCCATTTGTCGTCATCGTGGAACTCGAGGGCGGAAGATCGGTGGTCGGGGATCGAGCCAAACACACGCCGACGCAAACACCGCGTGCCCGGAGTATGTGGGGTTGTACAGCAAAGTGTGGATTCGATTTCAGAATACATACAGAAGTTCGACATTTAGATAAATTTAGATAAAGCAGGCAATCGAGTCACGCGTGGAGGACGCGCTGAGGCTATACTATGAGCAGAGAAGCTATGATGCGCAAATGTCAGTAAGGCGATCTCAAGGTATACGCACAAGCTCACCAATTTTAAGTTTCGACAGGCTTTCCATCGGACTAGCAGTTGATTATACTATGTCGTAGAGCCGATTCACATTCACACCACGATCAAGGGTCCCCGCAAAAGTCATCTGCCCATGCCCCTCCGATGCAAAATTATCAAAGGTGAGGCAACGGAGAGCAGGCAGATGCATGAAACAGACGTCTGTGAGCATCCCTATCTTTTCATGCTCGATATGGACTCCAAGAACTGAGAGGGTTTCGAGAGACGAGAGGAATTCCTCCGTTGCTGGGGAAAAGGACGACATTATCTCTGAGAGTCGCTCGTTGACACTAACCTTATCGTGTGCCAGTATGGACCATGTCTTGTGCCACTGGAGGGAGAATTCTGCACGCTTCAGGTTGGGAAGGTAGACCTTAACCATCCGAGAGAGGACACGAGTCACGAGTTCTTCCTCGGCGGTCGCATTCTTTTGACGTGGGAGGGGTATCTCCACGATGAGACATTTGAGTGTGTCTTGGAACCTCTCCAATGTATTGGCAAACACCTCCAACGAGTTTTGATCTTCAGCGAATTCCGCCACAGTGATTCGAAGAGTCTCCAAGGGGGAGCCCAAAGCGAATGGCAGATCTCCACAGCGGAGGATCGTGAAGTCAGAAAGTTTTGGGAGGCCGCTCCCGTAGAGAGGGGACTGGCCGTCAGGCAGGAGACGCGCAGATATGCGCAGTTTTTCCAGTTCAGGGAACTTATCACCAAAATCGCAGAGCTCGGAAGAAATGCGAGCGAGGGGGTAGTGGATAGAAAGATCCAGGGATCGGATGTAGGCAGGGATTCGACTATCCAAGAAATATTCAACGATATTGGACTGGTTTTCAGAGAATCCTTTTGGAGCATTCACGAGTGGTTTCCAGCACGATCCATCTCCGATCCGGAGGTGAACTGCAGAGAGGTGGGGGCACTCCTCTAGCACATCGAGCACGTCTTCCAGCCAGTCCCAGTCTTGCTGCTTCGCCATCCTGGGATCGTAAACATCGATGTCCGCGCAACGAACCGCCCTGGCATGATCTTGGACTCCGTCGTGGTAGACAAAGTCACGAAATGTCGAAAGGAAGGTGGTGCTGCGCCAGTACCAACGTACGGCCTCGCGATAGAAAGCACGAGACACGAGTGCGGCAGTGCGCAGCGTATCTCTGTCTGAAAGCTGGAGGATGCGACATAGGATTTCCAGGGGGAACACAGCGGCATTGGGATGGAATATGGAAATATTCTGCACCAATCATGCGCAGAGATCGTCAGTAGCATGAAAAAGGAGGAAGTGCCGCAGCATGCCCCCCACGCGACTGCCACTACACCAGCCTCGCGCGGCGCACTCACATTAGCCATCGCCTATGATAGACGCCAATAAATACTTAGAAACCCTTGGAGATGGACCGCAAAGCGACCAGGGGGTCGATGATGGAGAGAAGGAGAAGTGCTGCATTGGAGAAACTGGGCGGATAGAAGCCCCAGGTTCGGGGGCGGTTGCCGAGACACTTCAACCACTGGAACAATACGAAACATAATTGATTGAGCAGTATGTTATCAGACAAGCTAATTAATCCAGAAAAGAGGCTGATATTCCTGTTAGCGTCTTGTGATACGATGAGGCTAACAATTCCTCTGAATACTGATATCAAGACTCTCAGACGGGCAGCACACACAGACATGATGAGGTTGAGAGCAATAAGATGAAGACGAAAGAAATACAATTCGCTAAAACACAAGAAGGAACAGAACGGAGCGAAACCCCCGCACACCATCACGATAACAAGAAAGACAAAGGACAGAGCAGAAATTTGTCTCTAGTCTGTCTTGCTCTTCCGATGTTTTTTCTTCTCCCGTTCGCCGTCCTCACCGCTCTTATCCTTCTTCGGCTTTTTAGATGACCCGTTAGGCTGTCGATGAAAACGAAAAGTGAGTATCCCAGACTCCTTTTTCTCATGTTCGGAAAAGCAACTGAGGCTTACCGCGATGAGCCCGTTAACCTCAGCTTCAGCCTCCTCCGCCGCAGCCTTGGCTTTCTTGGCCTTCTTTGCAGCTTTCTTCGCTGCTCGCTCCGCTTCAGCGGCGTCATCCGCATCGACATCCATCTCCTCCGCCTTGCGTTTCTTGTCTTTCTTGTCCTTCTTCTTATCCTTCTTCGGTGATGGTTCAGCGACGACGACCGGTGCAGGCGCAGGTGCAGCCATCTCCTCGTCCTCCGAATCATCATCATCATCCTCGTCAGCATCTATTCCCAGAGATTCGAGCACCTTGCGCATCGTTTCTGAGTTCTTGGTCGGAGCAGTTCCTGTCTCGAAGAAGTTGAGCCTCTCCTCGACCTGGTTCCGTAGGGCATCACCGAATTTAGATGTTGGTGCGTCTAAGCGGGGAGAAAGAGTCAGGGTTTACGAACGAAATAGCTGAATAGTAAATCACTCACCAGAGAAGCAGTCGATGCGAGAAGCAATCGAACACTTGTTGGCCAGGAACCGTGATATCCGTCCCTTGTGCTTGGCTCCAGCACGGCCAATGAACGACGAGTGATAGATCAGACCATACTAAGATGAATGGATATTATGCCCTGGTTTCTGGACAGACGAACTATGAAAAGACGAACCTTGGGGGTGTTGCCCTTGGTCTTCAACGCTCTGAAGAGGGCTTTTTCCGCGCCGAGAATTTGTACTGTCGAGGCAGGATATTTCGACAAGTTGGTCAAGCTTCCAGCATGGCTGATCAGACGAGCACCTATCCTCTCGCCAATGAGAGCCGTCAAGCTAGGTGCGACGACGTTCATCTTGTCGGTGAGGTATGACACAAGCCTCTTGCGATACTCGGCTAGCCCGACAACACGGCTGGCAAAGTTGTGAATGTTGATGGCATCAAGATCGTTGAGGTCAGTGCCCATCGATGTCCTCGCGGCGTCAAGAACGTTCTTCGCTGTAGTGGCATCGCCATCCAGCAGCTCGGTAAGTTCTTCAAGTTTTTCGGGGGTGAGGGTAACTTTGTTTCCGATGAATTGGGCACAGCGGGCAAAGAGGAGGTTATCGGGAACGAGCTTGGCTAGCTCTGGGAAAGTATACCCGTACCACTCTCGAATGCGCATGCTGAATGTATTAACATCCTTGTCGAGCTGGTCGAGGAGAGCGATAGCTTGGATAATCATGTTGTCCGACCGGTTGACGTTGAACTTGACTTTGGACCTGGAGTATGAGTGGCCAAGACCGAGCTGAGCTTTGGTCATGTCGCCAGCTTGGAGCCCAGACATCCCGCCGAGTAGCTTCTCAGCATGGAATCGAATCCCACGAATGAGATCGAGGGAGCGGGGGGAGGTGTCGCAAGATATAGAGAGGGAATCCTTGATGGAGGTTGCCAGATTCCTATCGGAGACAGCAAGCACGACACCCTTCTTTGAGGATTTGGAGCTAGAGCCCAGGTTGAGCTCAAGCATCGATTTCAGGTATTCGTTAACGATACCTATCAGTGAAACATGCGAGGTTAACATAATCGGATAACTATCGATACTTGAGATGGTTTCTTACCCTCAGAAACGTCGTTTGCGTTCTCTAGAGCATGCGCGGCACTCTTGAAGGGGACAAAAGACTTGAGCTCAACCATCTTCCCAAATTTATGAAGGTCATAGATTGAAGCTTGGGCATCTTTCTCCTTCAGGGAGAAGCAAAAATTCAGTCAAGCTGCCCACATGCGAAAGATCACAGGGAGCTAACCTTAGAGCCAATCTCTTCTACAAGTTTGGCTTTAAATAAGGCATATCCCGAGGATGACTCGAAGAGGACGTGAGTCGCGGCCGCCATCGTGGAATGCAACGCTCCAGCCGAAGAAGGCGCTTAGGCGCAAATTTGGAGGCCTGTTTGGTCGTGTGATGGCCGATGACGGGTTAGCCCAACTGAATTGACTGCTTCAACAGCAAACCCGTCAGGCCACATAACAGAGTCACGCGTGGTATTATCAATCATTATTCTATCAGTTGAAGCGAGGGAGTCGTAGAGCATTGGCCCTCTCTTGATCTCATGGAGCCACGCATTACTCCCACATCCCCACTGCTCTCGCAACCTCGAATTTTCGGAGGTAGACGGCTTTGCTCCGGACTTGGCGGGCTACTCGAGGTGTAATACTCTCATTTTTCTGGTAACATCGCAGAATTTCTCGCTGGATCTATTCTGAAAATATTGATGGCCTACCAATCCCCTGTCGAGGCTGATCGATTCCGACACTACACCTTCGCATCCTAAGCAAGGCCCTACCCAAGACTCGGCGACGACACAAAACATCACGAGCCCTGGACTCAAACCCGCAACAGATGACCTGAAAGCGGCAATCCGATCAGTGAATACTTCACGCCTTCAGATGTCCGTCCTCGCTCATTGCAAGAAGAACCCAGGCGCCACCCAGCTCCTCTCTGAGATGCTACTTGTGGCTCCCCCAGCTTCCGGGATTACCTCCGGAAATAAGCGCAAGCTCGTCATGACATGGGCTACGTGCGTGAACTGCCAGGTGGAGTTCAACATCTCCGAAATTGATGATGACACTGCTTGCGAATATCATGAAAGCAAGTTTCTCGATAAAAAGCATCCAGAGGCCATACCAGCCCGACCACAGCAATGTGTAAAGGAATGATCGAGGCTGACTCGGAGAGCGAAAATTGGGATGGATGGGATGAGGACTGTCATGGACCTCGGGACACGGAGCAAAGTCAGAACGAATACCCGAGTTGCTTCAAATGGAGTTGTTACGGCACGGGTCAATTCTCTATGTGCTATAGTTATGACAAGAAGACGGGAAAGGAAATTGAAAGGGATGGTTGTCGTGTTGGACAACATCAGGCCCGTGGTGGTGGGAGCAAGAAATGAAGGGTATACTAGCTATATACAACACATTA
Organism: Clavulina sp. PMI_390; assembly: GCA_015039315.1. Taxonomy (NCBI): domain Eukaryota; kingdom Fungi; phylum Basidiomycota; class Agaricomycetes; order Cantharellales; family Hydnaceae; genus Clavulina; species Clavulina sp. PMI_390. The sequence goes on from WIDE01000135.1 coordinate 70,140, forward strand.
ACTCCGTTGCATTTAATATTGGCGTAGCCAGAGCATATTATCCATCATTGCTATGCTGCGATATGAAACTAAGCCTGAATATCCTCGAAAGATTTCCTGAGCCGCGTTAAGGCGCACTCAATCCCGTGCAGCCTCGGCTATATCTATGAAAATGTGCCAAGGTAGAGGGAAATTCCTGAGTCACCCAAAAGAGTCCCGACGGTGATGGAGTATTCCCCAGGCCCTGTTACCAAAGCGCGGCGAGGGAGCAAGTGACTCCAAGAACAAATGGACAATGATCCTCGGCGCCCCTAACTTTATTCGCTCATCGAAGTGAATAGAACTAGGCTCGGTAACGTCCCGGATCTCCGTACGAGATAGCAGAGGAAGGTAGTCAGTTGAGAAGTGATCCGCCGCCGTGGTGCGGAAATGCACAATGAGGCGCAGCGTCTGGCCGGGGGCCGCCTACTAGGGAGGATTTGCATATGATCAGAACGAGCCGTAGCGCAATAAGGGCCAGGATTGAAGAGAATAAATAGGTTATCGCTCGTACAAACTGACGTACTTTTCTGGAAGCCGGAGAGTCCTATCAACATATTTGGGGCTTGGTGTGTGCACGCAACAAGTTATCTTCCTCGCCGTAGGAAGCAATCTCACTAGCGACCGTTACCCCAATAATTATTGATTTTGGTCTCATACGTTGCTGTAGGTTCTGGCGGCGTCGTTGCTCGGCATCAGAGGGCTCGAGGACCCTACTTTTGAGTCTCGTGCCCTTAGTTGGGAGTAGTTGTCGTATAAGCCACTGTGGATCATGAAAACCAATTCGGAGCGATAGAAGAAGCTCCGATTGTAGCTCAGGAGAATGCTGTACCAATATATGTGGCTAACAATCGCCATGACCCCACTATCACAAGGCAAGGAGTCGAGTCATGGATGGAAGGAAATAGCATGTGGGGGGTCGTGTGCTATTTGCAGAGCTCAAGACTATAGATGTCGCAAGACGAGTGGCAACAGCTGATTTGAGGAGATCATGAAGGGGAAGGGAGGGAAAACATGGCTAATTCGGACGGATCGGAGGGTGCATTCATTCTATGGCGATACCAGCTTGGTCGAACGCGCACCGCTATTGGCATGGATTCCGAGACAGCTCAACGCTCAGGTGGATTGGCGCCGTTTGAACCCATATAGCGATCGCGACGAACATCCTTGGGCTCGAAGGTATGCGTATAGGTCCCGTATGGAGTCCGATACTGTATTTCGTACCCGCCATCCTGGAGTAGGTAAGAGCGAATGGGTAGCGGCGCCTCTCGACTGTGTAGCTGATGAGATAAAAGCGCTTACAGGCATTAGGCCGGCTGAGGCTAAGATGAGTACAGTGACGACCACAGCAACGAACCATGGCCCTTTGGCAAGTCTCAGATGGACTCGGTCGCCTTGCTGAGGCCGAGGCGACTAACGGAGTTCAACGAGCGGGATACTTCGCCATCAGGCGGCCGGTTGGTATGAAGTTAGCAAGCTCACCTGATTGAGATTTGGCATGACTAGTTTGTGAAAGTTCAAGGAGATGGAACGAGGTCAGGATGAGATGCAGCGAGCAAATTCCGCTAATGTGTCTCGAGGATGCATCGGCTGAATCCGATCGACGCCGAGACTTTTTGTAAGACCTCGCGTCGTTCATGGTAGGGGCTAGAGGAGCTATTCATTGAGGCAAAATGAGTACTATCAGCGGGTCCGATAATTCTATGAAGGAGGCGAGGCCTAAAACATAGTGAGGTTCCATTTGAAGCCGTTGTGATCGTTCCGACCCAGATATAGAAGCCTCAAGTGTGGAGGTGGCCATGAAGCAAAATCGAACGATTTCGAGTGTATGCATGCGGTGCGGTACTGAAAACGGGGGGCCCAACTCGTTCCTCCGCCGCTTTGGTGACTCAATATTCATCCCACCCTCCCGAAACTAAGTATTTCCGTGATAATGATGGATTGAAACCTGATCGGCGCCGAGAAGCCATCGGTGCCGCCTTGAATCATCCAATGCAAGGTTCAGGCATGCAACGGCCAATGCTGTCCAGTCGATCTTCAAAATGCAGAAAGCTGCTACGTCCAGTCAAGTTCCAAGGAAGGCGGGCAATATTCTAACACCGCCACAACGGCGGAGCGGCGCCTCTAAGACCGCTGCTGCAAATATTGGCGCGTCTAGAGGGCACAGCATGAGCGATTTGCATTCTCGTTTAGATTCGGGACCCGAGGTAGATGGCAGAACCCGGCTTTAGCTTCTAGCCCAGTAAAATAATCCAGTTTGTCCCGAAACAAAAAACCGCCGAGACTTCAGGTATTATTTTGTGGTTTCAGTCAACATGGATGGCCCGAGCGGTGAGCTCTAGGGAGAAAGGGGAGATGTTTTGTCATGAGAACTCTGAGAAAGAGTGTAGTCCACAAATCGGATGCGACACTTACTTTCTCTTTTATCGTGGTCCGACAGCAAGCCTGGCGGTTTCAAGTCAGCTGCTTGGACACCAGCGCCACTGCGGCACCACGAGTTCGTCCAAATTCAGCGCCCTCCAATCTTCACAGGCCAGACGGTCCGCTCATCCCCGAACGCAAGACCAAGCCTCGGCGGCGACTACATAAATGTTAAGTTCAAGTAGATCTCAAGGTGAGACTGCAACTCACCGATCGAGGTATGCGCTGTCTCAAGTAAATCACAGAGAGTGAGACATAGAAGTATTCCTTCCACGGCGTTGGGCGCAGTAGACATCCTCGGCCCGCATCGCGGCGGTGCCAGCATGCAGGGCTAGTTGCGCGACAAGCCTAAGGGACTAAAAGAGGCCTATCGGGATAGTAGGAGCTATGAGTGAAACGAAAATTAGTGGAAACTCTGGAATGTGGAAATCGCAATAGAAGTGAGTGGGACAGCACCATGCAAGCCAAACGGGAGATTTAGGGGTGATTTGGACGTGAACTCACCTTCGTCGTTGTTGATGTCGTGGGAAGAGACTGGCAAGATGAATAAACCCGGCAGGGGAAAAATCAGTGGGGGAGAGCTCTTCATACCTCTATCGATTGGACAGCGCTCCAATGTCGTGGATTCATCGAGAGCAGCCCAGTTTACAGCCTGGGCATCTGATCTGATTAGCATCTCAAATGTATTTCGGCCCAAACTTGAGGTGGCGCTGGAAATCAGGATGGGATCTGCGATGTTATTAATGCGCACCGAACCTATCACTATCAAAGATCACCCGTAGAAAGCGGGACTACTCTCCACATGTATACCGATTGGGAGAAGCGTGATGTTGGAGATCAGGGAGGGTAGGTTTTGTCAATTTCAGCACCCTCGGTAGTTTGTGCGGCAGTGCATACCTATTAGCAAGAGCCGCGGCGGTTTAAGAGGCAGCTGTGAACTGCGATGAACGAAAATGGAGAGGTCTTCCGAACACAGCTTCTGATATTGTGGTGTTGTTCTATTATCAGCCGCTATTGAAGGATGTAAGGAATCAAGCCGTCCAAAAGGAGTGGTCCAATGGTCAGATAGAAGCAGTCATGGGTTCATGGAGCGGGCAGTACGCGAGGTAGACGAGTGAGATCATCAGGCGATTACAAAAGGAGCAGCAGCCCCAATATCAGGAATATATGAGATAGAACTGATAGTCCAGTCTGCCTAAAATCATAGATTATGTGCATAGTGCCCATCGGTGGATCATCTTTGAACGAAGAATGAGGGACTCCAACGCCAATTAAGCGCCTGAACCATTTGGTGTTTGGTTGTTGCATGCTGTTTACTTTCTTGTGGCGAAAACCAGCGGACGCTGACACTGACCTCCCTCTCAGCATTGCTTATCCACATTTCAAACTCTCTTGATATCTCACAGAACATATCAGCTCGCTACAGGTGCTTCTTGGCTCGCTCTAAATCAACAATATTATGTCTTTCGCCCGGTTTCAACCAGCTCTCGTCCCATTCAGGCGAGTATGTGGTCATAACCGATCTGACCACAAAAACCACACAAATAGCCTCACCCCTTGAGAAGGAGATCATCTTTTAATGGACTCAGATGTGTCGTTGGGAGTGGGCCGCGCCTGTGTAGCATCATGTTGGCTTAGCCTTGATTGAGATGAGTGGCGTCATAATGCCGAATTCTGACTCCCTCCCACTTGCCGAATGTCATCACACGCCAGTAATTCTCGCACCTCGTAGTAAATAATGAGATTTTGCTTTGAGGCCCCATCTACCCGTTTGCCTATTTTGGCCTGTGATCCTTTTCAGTAAGCGATCTTCCATCGCCTTCGCGCCATGGCCGTGCCTATTACGTCTGTTAAATTCGTTTGGGAAGATTTAATAGTTATCCGAATACTAATCCTATATGGAGAACGTGCTCCGGTAACATCACACACCATGTGGTAGACGGCAAAAAAAAAAAAAAAAAACTTTTTCTACCCTGCGTGGCATGGTACAAAAGTTTGAGCCATCCTACATACCAGAGCCCACTCTCAACGTCGCGGCTGGCTTGGTCCCACTATAGGCTCCCTGTGCTCCCCCATGGCAAACTCACTACAGCACTTGCCCATTGAGGATCATGCAGCCAAGTACAACATTGACAGAAAGGAGATTAGCCTTGACGTGGGTTACGGTGTAGACGCGATCGCAGAGAAGGAGGGCCCCGAAGACGAGGTGGAGCTGGACGCTGTAGGACCCACACATGACGCTGATGCCCAAAGAGGGGTGCAGGAGATTGAGGCCCTTACCTCAGTGTGGAGCAAAACCTCCCTGGTTGTCGCCTATGGAATGATCTGGATCATCTACTTCCTCATGCTCATGCAGGAGACTTCGCTCTCTACGCTGACGACTTTTGTGACGTCGGGGTTTGCGGCTCACTCCCTGACGCCCACAGTCACCGTCGTTGCCGGCATCGTGGCTGGTGTTCTTGCACTCACCGTAGCCAAGATCCTTGACGTCTTCGGCCGGCCTCAGGGCTACGCTATCTCCATCACCATTACCACCATTGGTCTTATAATGATGGCATTGTGTCATACCGTCGAAACCTATGCCGCAGCTGATGTCTTCTGGAATGTTGGGCAGAGCTCCATGCTCTACACTCTCAAGTAGGCGATTTCATTATCACCACACGCCGCAAACCTGCTGACATCTCAATATTGTCCATTCTCCTCGATCGTCTTCAATCATTCACTCCTAGCATCTTTATCGCTGACACCTCTGCACTGCACAATCGAGGCCTTATGACCGCCTTCTCCTCTTCCCCCAACCTCATCACTACCTGGATCGTGGGGTATTTCAACGATGCATACATCAACGGCTCTGGTTGGCGGTGGGCCTTTGGCACATTTGCGATCCTAGTTCCTGTGATCACATTACCACTTTTTGGGCTCTTCTGGTTCAATCTAAGGAAGGCCAAGAAGCTAGGCGTCATTCAAAAGCACCAAAGGTGAGAGTTCGGTTTTACGGAATTTTCCTTTGCATATCTGTTTCGGCCCCATTAATGTTCATTCATCTACAAACCCAGCGGAAGAACTGCTTGGCAGTCCTTCGTCTATTACTGCCGCGAATTCGACGCTATCGGACTGCTACTCGTATCTCTAGG
>WIDE01000136.1:3266-58659 GCA_015039315.1 Clavulina sp. PMI_390
GATCAGGTCAAAACCCCTCTAAGCACCCAAATAATAGTGAACTAAGTCTTTGATATTATGAATCATATAATATCGCAAGCACCGTAAATTCTAGTCCTGTATATTGCCATAATCATGAGATTCTCCATTGTATTCCGTGAGAGGCGGTCGTCATTGACCCGCACATAATCTAGGTGGGGGTACATAACTCCCTGCATATATTTTGTATCCGGACGGCGAGCTTCAGCTCGACTTGGCCGCCAGAGGAGATTGACGTACTGTGCTCCACACCAGTGAGTCGCTCCAGGGAGTGTCCGTTGAGTGACCATAGACGGCTAGGACTATATCCGCACTTTCCGGGTCAAGTACGGTTCGATGTGGGAGCGAGTGGGGTTTAATGAGCTTGATATTGGGGTTACCATGAGCCTGTGGCACTGGACAGCTGCCATCGCGCAGCTCACCAAGGAAGAATCGCGCAACTATCTACCTGGTACAACTCAATACTGAGTTTTGACTGTCAACGACTTTACACGTCAAGGACCGTAGCGAGAACGCGACATCAAGTTTAGTCAGTGGGGAACCTTCCTAGACATTTGCTATCAAAAGACCGTGTAATGGCGTGAAATAGTCATCCTTGGCGAATTCAGATCGAAAAACTCTCTGAATCAATTCATACTGTATTGGCGTCGTCAGGTGACGTCTAGAGAGCGAAATATCTCTTGACATCTATTGAGAGGAATCTGTACGTGAAAAACTCGTGCTGGGTTCATATTTCCGGGTCTCGGCTTTGGTTTGAGAGTAGGGGTTAGAAGAACGTCTCCAGCTCCTCAATTCCAAAATGAACGAATTTGAGTCGTACAGGTGTCCAGACTCCCGGTAACCGCTTTCTCTGAGTTTTTCACCAGCACAAGCCCTTCATCTGACCAGCGGCCGATTTGTACATGGCGCTATCTCCGCTCCCAATCCATCCCTGGGAAAACCATCCGTGAGGATATTTCGAAGGGGTTTTTTTTTCTTCCTAAAAAAACCTCTGAGGGCAAAGACTAAATAGCTGAAACCCATCGTCAGGGGAAACTCATTAAACATCTCCTGCCAATGTGAACCCCTTCCCGTACACATTATGACGGGACTAATCTTCTGGAGAGAAGCTCGTCAGCCCCATGGATAAATAGCTCAATCAACCCTCAAGTGCGATGTTTTCGACATTCAGCTGCCCTTTATTCTTCGGATATTCACACAGCAGCTGAATAATTCAGAGTGTAACCCACCACTTAATAGGCTACGAGTGATCCTCTGAAAGTATCATCCTCTCCAACGAACTATTCCTTTGAAGAGTAAGGAGGGCGACAGTATCAATTCTTGGCGAGTTATGGTCCATTCAGTACACGCAGCGGCCAGCGCTACTGCTACAAATACAGGAGCTAGAGGAATGCGACGCATTCAATAAAAGGCTCGCAATATGTGTGCAAGGTTAGTCATTGTCCCATCCGCCTGGAAGCCGATGAGCACGATCAACAGGATTGCCCGAATTCTGTCCTGTTGGGGCGTTTGAGTTTGTACCCTGCACACTTTCTTCCTCTTCCAGCATCAATTGCCTCGCTAGTTCAGCGTCTTCTTCCTCTTGTTTCTTTCGCCGGTCATGCTCTTCCCATAAGTGCTGTTGAGCGACCATCGCCTCGCGTTCGTGAGATGGTACAGGACCAGAAACCTGAGGTTGTTGGTTCGGAGGGATGACAGGTTGTTGAGGCGTGATGCGTTGTGTTTGAGGAGCTGGGTTGCGATGCGGAAGAGGAGGGGCTGTGCTGGGATGTGGGGGAGGAGGGAGAGGGGCATCCAAGCGAGAAGGATTCGATGGACCGGGGTTCATTTTCGGAGGAGCATCCAGGTAGGGTATACCACTCCCCGGACCGTTTGGGGGCCCTGGGCGGAGATTAGCTGGGATGGGGAGATGGCCCGGATCGTCCTCTGCAACGCGTGGAGGTTCGGGTACTCCTTGTGCTGCTTGGCGAGGTGGTAAAGCAGGAATTCTGAAGGGATCGTAATACTCTGGAACTGGGGGATTCGAGGGTATTTGGGGTGGTGGTGGGCGCGGGGGGCTAGGTGCATTGTATATTGGAGCATTATTAGAACGGGGAGGAAGGTTCAAAGGTGGCGTTCGGCCACCCATAGCTGAAGGTGAAGGGTCTCTCGGAGGAAGCGACAAGGGCGGGTTTCCGGGGGATGAAACATTCGATCGAGGGGGCGAAGGAAGACCGGCGGGTCCACCAGGAGATGGAGGAGGGCTTGGTCTATACAGCCTTTCAGCGGGTGATAGTTTGGATGGTCGCCTTCCTAAAGCTTGAGCCTATTGACCAAGTCAGCGGTGTGCTATCACAAACTTTGGTATGTTGAGGAAACTTGCGTTCAAGAAGAAAGTGAGCTCAATGTATACTTCTCCCCGTTGAGTCCCATTGTGTGACAAAGGTATCCACCCTGTACCGAGAGTAAATCAGCACTACACACGCCAATGACCAGAATTATGCCTACCGTCGAATTCTCCGTTCTTCAGCACGTCTTCGACTGCTAATTCGCCTTCTCCAATGCTCTCATCGAGCTTTCCCTTACCAGCGATGAAGCATGTCAAACGCAGCACACGAGGCTCCGACCGATCCTGAGGGTATATTTCGAAGTGGAGATCCTCATCCCAGACGGGGTGTTGACCGCCCTTAACATCTGCTTTGGTGCGCCTCCCGCCTCCACCTAATCGCGCAAGGATATAGGGCGATTGCTTGTAAAGCCCTGGATTAGGCAGGTTACGCTGGACAGAATCATTACTTTCAGTTGAGCAACGCGAGGGACCAAGACCCAGTGGAACCTACTGCTTTTAACACGACGACTACTAGTGTTCCTAGCTTGGTTGGTGGCATGAGGGCTGGAGGGAGTAAGGTTGTCAACTTGATCTAATTGGGTGGTGAAGCAACGTCATTGCACGTGATGCGAGTGGGCGAATCCTGACCACCGCTGAAAATTCTACGATACTAGGAAAGCAAGACCCATAATTTAAGTAAAAATCTGTCTCAAAGCACCATTATTCATGCGGGCCTATCAATAAAAGGTTCGGGACGAGAATTTAGGCACGGCATGTCTACGAAGCCTGGTGCTTCCAAAAACGAGTATGCAGGGGGACAAGCAGAGTAGCTTGCAATTTCCGAATGGCGATAATGAGATTGAAATCGACGAAAGCGAATAACGATAGTTCTACTAAACGATGGACTGCTGCTGCCCTGCACCGACAACAGCATCGAGAGCCTAAAGCACGAAATTGGACGGGAGCGTCAGTAGGCGAACGAGTCGGTATCACGAAAGAGGCTGCAGATACTCACCCCCTTGATATACGGCATGCTCAGTATGTTGCCAATCACGGGCAGTTGTCGCAGGAAGGTGAGAACCACAGGGAAGAAATCACTGTAGCGGAGAAAGTCGTAAGTCGATAGCAAGGAGGATATTTGCGAGATGAATTCTTTTCAATGATGTGTATTCGGAATGACGTACCCAAATAGGTTCAAAAAGCCGAACGTCTCCACAATCATCCCAACGAATGGCCACTTGAGGAAGACCAGTAGAACACCTCCCAAGAAACATATTGACCCGCGGAGCTTGTTCTTTCGCGCAAAGAAATAGAAGGTTTTTGTTGGTCCGATGATGAGAGTGAGTCCAGAAATAAAAAGGATCTATATGCGTGGGGTAAAGTCGTGTGAGCTGCAGTACCCAATATTGGAAGGAGAGGTCGAGTCTACTAACGTTGCCTAGTGCTAGTAAGCCGGCGTCAAAGAACAGCAGCACACCAAGGAACATGAAGAATGTCCCGAACGAGGTAAGGGCCACCCCGATTTCTGTTTGCCAAATAAGAATAGTGAGCAATGCATTTCTTCGGCGCGTGGTCAAGGATGCAAGGGGTATAGGATAGTGCCCTTACTCTGACTATCCGTAAGCCACATAGTTTTTCAAGATGGGAGGGAAGCGGGGACAGAAAGGCAACGACTCGCAGGAGACACGTCGGCAGGTTTGGGGAATGTCTTCGTCGACGTCAACAAGACCACACAACAGGCCTATGTGCTGGCGCAAACAGTGCGGGTGAGAGGTAAGTGTAAAGTAATTCTATGTAGAAAACAGTGCTCCAGTATGACTAGTTATTACAGCTACAGGGCTACGACCTATAGGTGGACTCAGAGCCCCTACCACTGCGACTACATACCACCATTTTCCTTGCGAAGATCAACATCCACCCAAAAATCCTGGGGTAATGAGGACAGAAATGTGATTGTCGGTGAATCAAGGGAGCAGGAAACAGGGGAGACCCAAAGGAACTTACAAAAGCATGACAAAACCAGACTGATTCTAACCACAAGGGCTCATTCTGGCTAACGACCCCATCACATCCGCGACCAGCGGGTCGAGAATGAGGACTCCCAGGCCCTCGAGTAGTGAATGAGAACTTGAATTTCAAGAGAAGGGAGGGCAATGACTTCGTCATTTCCATTATAGATACATTGCGTCCCTGTTGCAGTTTCAGATTGTCAATCAAGAGCGATGAAGTAGCAAATCTCTAATCACTCACAATACAGATTTTAGACCCAGAGCCGAACTGGATAAGACATAAGAGACTGTCTGGAATGGGTTATCATCAAAGAATCATGGTCACTTACAACGAGGTTATTCTTCTCCATGCGTGCCCGCTCCTCATCTGATATCCCAATCCACCTCTCTGGCCTGAAAGTCTCAGCGTCCTCGCCAAACACATCCTTTGCACGATGAAACGTCCATGGTGATGCTCCTATTTCCGTCCCTGGTGGTATGAAATGGCCGCCGGCTAGGACGCCTTCGCTGCCGACATACCGCGGCATCTCCATCCCGACGGGGGTCATGAGCCTCATGGACTCCTTCATGCACGCCTGGAAGTACTCTAGCTTCGTGCCTTCGGCATACGGGACAGGGACACGCGAGATGCTCCCTGAGCGGAGCGCCGACTCCAGCTCCTCCATCAAGCGGGCATATACCTCTCCATTGCGCCCCTGGAGCACATAGTAGAAGAATGCGCACATCGCAAAGGATGTCGTGTCGGAGCCCGCACCAAAGGCCGCCGTCGCGTTGCCAATAACCTCTGTCGGCGTCAGCGGGAGTTTTGTCTTGCTGTTGTTGGACTCGATAAAACCAGTCAGCATGTCGCGGCGCTGAGGTACGTGATCCGCGTCGTAAAACTCGCCCTGTTCGATGGCTTGGAATCGGGCTTTGACTCGTTTTGTAGTCTCCCGCCCAATGATTGCGGGAGTCAAGCGTCCACTCATGCGCCAGAGGATTGGTTTGATAAGGGGCGCAAGGCGTGGGAGAGATCCAGCGATTGAACCCGTTTGTTGCAGATTCCGCGCACTTGGCAACAGTAGCGACGAGTCGCCGTTTTCGACGAGCCCAAAGGTCTCCCCAAACTTGAAAGCAATCACACGCAGTTAGCTAAGTGGTGGCGAGGCTATCAGGGGACAGGGCAGGGAATTGAACACCTACAGCGAGCTCTCCAACAGCGTCCGCCGCGAAGAAATCCAGGAGCAGATCCAACTCCACGTGGGCGCTTGATACGGACTTGTCGGCACGACGAGCTCCTTCCACAATGCTAGTTAACTTGTTGATAGTGGCCTGGATCACTGTATCAACGAATGGCTCAAGGTCTACCAGACTCTTCATGCTGTACACGTGGGCAACCTGCGGGAAACGAGGCGAAGGTGAGCGCAGGGACAAGACTGAGTCAATGTTAGATAAGGCAGCCTGGGCTCACCGAACGACGTCGGGCGGCATGAGATTGGTCGTTGATGTCGGCGAAAAGACTAGGGTTTGAGGGAATGGAGGCTGGATATGAACCAAAAGGTCAGCGGAAATGGTGATTGTCACGGACGCGTGGGGTTGGTAGGAGGGAAGGTTATTGTCAGCGTCCAAAAACGCGTGGAGCGAACGGAAAGCGAAAGGGAAAATGGGGAGCGCACCGAATGAGAGATAGAACTCCGTCTTATGGAAGCCCCCGTTATAGGCGTAGATCCTGTGTACGCTGGCTTCATCGATGGTGCTCACAAAGTTGGGCCCTAGCCGAACGACAGGGCCATATTTCTTGTGGAGTTTCTGCAAGTTCCAGACATAAGAGCGAGTGATAGTAGTATAGAGACGGAACCAAGGAAGCCCCAGTCTGGCCGTGGGTGGACCGGGTAAGCGGGCGAGGGGATGGAGCAATAGGTTATACAAGAAGTAGCCTACGACACAGGTGCAGATGGCCTGAAATAGTAGGTAGACACTGCTGAGCAGTGTGTTGATCATGTTGGGTAGTGGTTACAGGGCTCAAGTTGGGCCGGCTCGTTTATCGAAGAAAGACTGACGTGGGCTCTCCGAAGTTATGTGAAGGAGGTCGTATCGATAGTAGGGCTTTGACGATGGTTTATGCATCTATAAAGGCGCAAAATATTTCTTCTCGTGCCTCAACCCTTAGACGAGCAGAGGACATGGGTCGGTCGGCAGATGACCGAGGTCGGGAACCGGCTCCGTTTATATAATCAATTGTCAACACCCTACCTGCTGCCTCGCGAGGCTCCCAGATTGCCCCCTCACATGAGGGGAGGATGGTTAAGGCGTTGTATCGATCGTGTTTTTCCCCGAGTGAATGGTGACATATATTGTAAGCTAGGTTTCGCCGTTCCATGTCGGTGTCTGTTCCCCATTAGAATGGCAAATCGCCCTGTTCGCTTCGAGGGACGTACAATTCATTGAAGATGATAATGGAGGCTGCAAGAGACGGGATGCACAGTACCGACTTCGAAGCACGGCGCATGAAGAACGTGGAAAGGGCCACGAAATCGAAGCTTTCATTGCGGGAATGGCTCCTAGCAGTGGGCAATCTGGTCTGGGTTGATTAAACTTGAAGGTTGTCTCGTGAAGCTTCCGTATCCTTCGGCTGCGAGCCGAACATTGGTGTGGGGTTAATCTCTTTGATGAGAGTTCGGAAGGTGTAGTAGTAGTGAATAACTCGGGGTGAAAGGTTAGAATCAGCTGATAGCAACTCGTCAGCGATGCCAAGGGTTAGAGGGAAGCACCGACACACTGGACAATCAGGTACCAGATCTTACATCTCGTGATAGCTGTAACTTGCATCTGCACTTCTTATAAATACAGTACTGTATGAATGGGAAGAGACTGGATGACGTACGGTCCAGAGTCCAGGTAATATGCAGTCCCACGAGGCAGGCGCTCTCAATCACCACATCGCACTTCGAACAAAGACTCTGCCAACTTCTGCATTTCTCCGCCACCACTAGTCAGTTGTGACACGATATTCTCGTAGAGTTTTTTCGATACACCACCCTCGGAGCGAGAATAAATGTCTATTCCAGCTGGAGTGAAGAGCGTGGCCGAGAAATACGTCACCGCCCAGTCGTCCCCATACCCGAGCACCTGCCACTTGGACGAAGCAATCATAAGCCACCCCTGATGAATCAGAGAAGGCAACATAATGCCCAAACACCAACATAAAACGATCAGAACCTCGAAAACTAGCTATTGACACAAGGCAGACTCGCCTTGCCGCGCCACTTGTAAGATGCCGCCGGACGATATCCATCCGGGGCATCTTTTGGGGGAGGCTGGAGAGTATCTATCCCTTCAATCCTGGATCTGGTGGATGGAGGAGATGACGTCGATGACGCAGAGCGATATTCGACAATGTCGTTAAAACGAATGGGGTCGTCGGACGGCGTAGAGCTCGGATCAACGGAGCCTAGTGGGGTATAGGTAATCGTAACATCCTTCTTATTCTGACTCCCAACTCAGTTCTCAGCTTGCAAACATTGGTGCTCATGAAGCGCGAGTGACGCTCACCTTCCACAGTGGAAGGCTGCTATGGAGCACATGCCATTTTCCCATAAATTTGTCGATGTCAAAGTTCTCGCGTGATAAAGAAGCATGAAACGAGTCTGGAGGGTGAATTTCGATCTTCGACATGATGGTGCGAGCTTGTTGTGGTAGATTGACAACTGACTCGACGTCGTCAACAACAACCGCATGGTTATGATCGACGTCGACACGGCTATCTTTTCACACCCAATCTTTTAACTTGCGGATCAGGCACTCGTGAGCGAGCACCAAACCTACCGTCAGCCTTGCAGGTGGCGCTTAGGCCCATGCCGTCTGTAACCTCGTTATAGCTCTACAATCATTTCTGTTATGAGGCGCTCGTGGACCGTCGCTTCCAGGTCTGACTCTCAGATGAATGTATAAATGCTAGGCTACCAAGACGGTTCGTCATTCTCTCCGACGTCGAACCAAGGCGACCTGTATCCGCCGAACTCTTCAACGCTCGTTCGCACCTCTCCAACCTTGTGCTGACGTTGCCCTTTGTGCTTCATCCAATATCAAAGTGGGCCCAGTGAAAACAGTCCAAGCTGCCACCTCTACGTTCTTCCTCTTGCCCTTTCCCCTAATATAAGCCTACCCTTATTGTTCGTGCTGTCAATATGTAAGACAACGTGATGAGCTCTGTTCACTCGGCTACAACGGCTAGTAGCACCCCGACATCAACTGGACTTTTGGCCCCATACGGAAAGAGGCAATTACTAAGTGTATTAACATCCCGCCGGGGGAAGGTCTCCCAAACTAAGCATCACGAAGTCACTAATGAAGCTTATTACCAGTTGACATGTCTTCATGCAGGGGCTCATCTTCGCGCCGAATCTAATTGAGGGGAGCCCCTTGTCATTGTCAATTCGTCGGTCATACATGACCCTTCTTTTTTGTGTATCAACGCCCGCTCTCTATACAGCTCGTGATGCACCGTCTTAATGAGAATATCATCCCCCTACTACGGTAATGAGTTCGGTGCACAGGTGGAGTCGATCTCATTCCATGGCATGGAGACTCTTCATGATGATCATCGACCGCGCCCGACAGGAAGCCCGACGTCGGCACACTAATTTCGAGAGTCGGGATTCCATAGATCTAGGACAGAGAGATGAGATGCGATCTAAAAAACCCACCTGGCGGTCAAACTAGCACGCTCTAGACCTGCACCCACATGGGCAAGCTGTCATGCGTTAATCGCTCAGGGGGTCTTTCGGTTCAGAAAACCATCCATATCAGACATCCACATGAAAGAAGAAGAAGAACTCTCCCAACACTTGTCTACGTGTCACTTAATTCCTCTATCTTGGTCCAATCAACATCCTTTGCGCGGGGTAACTCTAGCCGGTACGTCCAAAGTTTCTCGCCCCAGCCACCATCGAGTGACGTCGCGTCCACTCATCGCAGCATCGGGCGGGCGGCCCTCTCGGACTCTCTCTTTTCTCTATCTCTCTCGCGGTCGTGTGGGTGTGTACAAGCTTAAGGCAAACCAAAAAGAAAATGCCTCTGTCTTCTCATCGGCGTGCTTCTGGCAACCAACACCCCTGCATGCCTGGCCCTCCATTGAATGGTAGTCCCACAAATCAACGTCATAATCGTACCATATATCAGGAGTCTCGGCCTTGCAAGTCAGCATGGAGCCCCGCTTCCGATTTAGCAGGAGCAGTCAAGCGATGGGAACTCTTCCGGTTAGGAAAGTCTAAGACTTTTTTCGCCTCCTGTCCTGCTGTCAGAAGCGGGCTTTCCGACCCAATTCAGCACGCCCCGTGCCATTAAATGAACAAGTTGACTAAATGAGCTGGGGGCATTCGATCATGGTTCGCCCATCGAAGAATGAAATCAGGGAAATAGGCTCTATATTATCTAGCAACCATGCTGTCTTGTCCCTGCCTGGGTTGCTCCTTCGCTTCTGCTACTCAACTCACTCCTCCCTTCCTCCAATTACATATGGGATGCCCATCAACCCATACGAGCCCGAGCTCTCTCTCAACGAAACCCCCCGATCCAGCCTATGACATCATCGACTCGATCGCGATCGAACCGTGCAGGCTCGGGATTGCCAATCGAGTCCACATGGAGTAGGCATGGTATGGCAATGCCAATCGATCTCTCAGGCCGCTTGTTCACCGAAACCAATTCTTTTTTACCAAAAAAAGTTGAGGTCGACGTGAAAAACTTGACAAGGTGTGCTGCGTATGGCCAATTGCCTCTTATAGAAACACAGCTGGGCAGATCATTCCGAATGTATGCAAGGTGGCCACACCAGCCTGCCACGGAGTTATTCGCGGATTTGGGTAGGCGGGCGCAATCTTATCCCACCACCGTGTGTGTGTGTGTCATCAACTCCTCCGGCGACATTTGACGCGACACGATCCGAGTTGACTGGAGAGGCTGACAGACCAGGGCTCGGAGCAAGGAGGGAGGGACTTAACAAGGTCCGGCGCGCATCCAATACAGTTTTTCGACGCGGCGTCGCGGTGCGGAGGCGGGCCCACCCGGCTCCCACCCATAAACTTAACTATTCTGACCATACTCGCTACGCGGGCAGGGGGGAGTCTGCACCTGCTGCCCTCCCTAGTCGTCACCCCATTTGGGACGGGACAGCCATTCCGCGGAGTTTACTCACAGGGCTAAACTCCAAGGGGAGGGGACTGATCCACCACTGCACACGTATCTCACATCTCGCATCTGGGCTGGCGGTGGTGCATCTCTCTCGCAAAAAGACGGAGGAACTACACGGCAAGCGGGCAGAGCGAGCGTTCGAGATCCAACTGTATTGAAAACGCGATTTTTGGCATTCAAGTTGAAAAAAATAGATTGAATTAGGCGGGGCAGTCAGTTCAGCAAGTTGAGTTGATGGATCCATTGCATGTATGTATATATCGAATCACGATATCGTTGCCTAGAATGGTGTGCCAGGATTCACCCCATCTGATATGGGCGATGGTAACACTGGTGAACTGAGTGAGTGGGTGATTGGGATGGATGTCGGGGTTTATCAAAAATAGGATTCGGCGATGGCCAGACAGCTTGTTGTAGCAGGCTGGGGCGGAACTCGAACTGACGATCAGGTGGGAACCACATGTGCATGTTCGTGTAACCTGTCAATCAGAAAGAGAGAGAGTCTCCGCGAGGACCGTAGGACCAACAAAACAGCGAGAATTCGGCCCAGGTTCCGATATGGTGTGGAGAAGTCTGCCGCGGCCGATAGCTCCTAGAAACTATACGCTTGTCATTCCTTCTTTCTTCTTCTCCGTCCGTGCTGTACGTACTCCGCAAAGCAAGAAAAAAGCGCTCGTGATTAGGGTGTGTGCTACGGGCAATCTTTGTCATCAGGAACAACGCCCAACGGTAGGGATCGGACAATGATGGATTTCATGGTTCTTTTGATTCTCTTTGCGATTTTCATTAGCGTTCTTGCTTCTAATGGATGGGGATGGAGGGGATAGGAGGTTTCCGTAGTTCAATTGCAGGACAGGTCGCGTGCAGAGTGGGGTTGCGGGATCACCCCTGCTCCCCCCTACTAGGCGACGACAATATAGAATGCAGTGATGATTCCCTTTTTCATTATACTCGTAGTCATAATAGTAATTACAATAATAATCATTTGACAGGGAATAGAGAGGGAGGCTTGCTCGCGATGATGATGATGATGGCTTGGCTGGCGCACAGTGAGAAGGGGGGAGTGAGTTGAGCGCAGATCCGCAGAATGCAAAATGTAATTGTAGGATGGAAGCGGACCGTCCATAGAAAGAATAGGGACGAGCAACTCGCGCGCCTCCCAAGCAGTCCAGGTCCGATGGTCGGAGAAGTGCGGTGAATGGGGGGCTTTTTTTAAGCTGCCCATACTCTCACCTTGGGGCGCTGCCGCCGGATGGATCCGTGGTGATCCAGCAAAGTTTTGTGGTGGTGGTGGCTTCTGGGAATTCAGTCAGCGCAACAAGGAAAAGGAAAAGAGAAAGACGGGGTTGGTTGAGTCAAATGGCAGGCTGGGCTGGACTGGCGGCGCAAAGTGGGTGGTAACGGAAATAAGCGATCAAGGGTCTCCAGTAGGGCAAGTCGGCGCGGTATTGGCAAGAGAAAAAAAATGATCGATATTGTTTTGGCGTGGCCTTTTGCTCCCCGCAGAACATAGAGGGCTTTCATGTACCTGGAGCATATAGTGTGTGGGTTGTGCTTCTTTTTTTCCTTTTACTGGAGAGGGTGTGCGCCAAAAGCAATGCGTGACCTAAAAAGGAAACAACTGCATGGCCCATGCCCGGCAACTAAAAGCTGCGAGTCGAGGGAGAGGTATACAGGATAAACAGGAGATGCGATTGGAGCGGAGTGTCGCCGACGTTGCCGACACGCGTGGGGATGATGGGTCACAGGAGAATGCGGTTGGACCGGGTACGCTGATGATGATGCTGATGATGTCGCTTGGGAGTGGGTAGCCTGGTGGGGAGGGGCGGTGGTGGCTGTGCCCTCGGCGTCCTTGCCATGCAATGTGTATATGCTCTCTTACAAGCGGCGCTTATCGCGCGGGCGAGAGGGGCGAAAACGATGTGTGACGTATCAACGCAACGTTTTCGGAATCACTTTTTTTTTTCTGGGTGCGTGCGATTGTATACGTTAGGGGGGGCCTGCCAGCGCGGCTCGCCTTCCTGGCCACCAAGTACGGGACACGATAGGAGGAGGGAGGCCATTTGCGACGTGCGCGCTCCGAGCCACTCACTCACATCACTCAGGCCTAGTCACTCGCACCCTATTCACTCACTCCGCTCACAATTGGCGTAAAGAGATCGCCCATCCCGTCCCAAAATTCTATTGTTTGTTGCGTCTTGTTGGTGGCAAGAGTCCGGTAAGCAAGCAGAATTGTGTGCAGCTTGTTGGTTCCGCAGAGACTTAAATCCCTGCTCTCATCCATCCCTGCATCCCCCTTTTGCCCCCCCTGTGCTGCGCGCCTCGCCGATTCGGTTGCTGCACGCGTCTCCACTTGCTGTCGGCTTTCTCTGCTGCTGCTTTGCTTCCTGCATCTGCAAACCGGCTCTCGGATCCTCTACTACGCCTCTGTGTTTGCCTTTGCCTTGCCGTGCTTTGCCCACTCCTCGTCTTTTTCTGTTTTACTCTTACCTCTTGACGCACTTGCTTTCACTGGCCCCTCCCCTATATCATCGCCTGCAACGACGATGCCTCACACGTCCGTGATCCCGTTCCAGCAATTCATTCCTCCTCCCCCGCCCTCCTCCGGGCAGGCCATCTTCGCCACTACCACCTTTGAAGACGACCGATTCACCCAGCCAAGAAGCATGATGGATCACCACCACCACACCTCCCCGACTTCCCCCAGCATCTCCCGTGACTCGTACGATTCAGCTGCCCGGATGCATGCTGCCAGCCCCATCATCACCCCGTCCTCAAACAACCATCGTTGGGACCCCAGCCCCGCGGCCCTCAGCGACGTCTCGCGCGGCGTCCCAGGATCCGGCGACACAAACTACACTCTGCCCCCGATCAACTCAAACGGGAGCACCCCCCGCACATCCATTGCCAGCTCGACCGGTGCAGAGTGGGACTCTGCCGGCGCACACTATGCTGCTGCCCAGTGGGGCGCATATTCTGCTTCCGGTGCGTCAATTATTCCCTTAACCTGTACGCTTTGTCCTCCTCGTCCTTGCACGCTGCATTCTATGAATCGCGCATCTTCGAGGAGCCAAATGAAACGATGAGAGCCACATTCTGACCAAGTTTATGCTTTCTTTCCCCTTCTTCCCCCCTTTTCCTATGTTAATGATCCCATTTCCTGGTTCATTTGCCACCCCGCTCCATGAATGGATCTCATCCGCCACGTTCTTCGCTCACCCATCCCCCTTCATCCAACTTTACCCCGTGGGCCCCGTCAATGACTTTCCTCGATCGACCATGTCATCCCTTCGCTACCCGACTCACCAAAATCCATACCCCCCGTTCATTATTCCCTACATTCCTCCGAATATGCCTCAACCCATACCATAATACGCTCCACGCGCCTTGCCTGGATCCCCCTTCCATTAACGACAACCATTTTATGATCAACTCGAACCCTCCCCATTCACTCCACTCCTCGTCCATCATGCTCAATGGATCATGATCACCACCAATAATGAATTTTGGCGGAACTCGCCCGCTGCCGAATTCGATGACTCTATTCTGTTGGTGGATCATCAATCGCCTCCTCTGCTTCAACTCTGTATGCTTTTCCTTTGGCTCCTCGTCCCCTTCCCTCCCCCTGTGCGGTGCGTGGCGGCGGCGCTGGTTGCTCGCCCGTTTTGTGTTGGCGGTTTTTTGATTTTCTCTATCTGATCCTCCCTACGGCGGATCATTGGGCACATTACCTTATTCTCCCTAACTCGCTCACTCTTCTCTTCCTTTGCGTAATCGGTTCGCGCCTCTTGTTCTGCGATGGCCTGGATCCTCCTCCCCGCCACAACCTGGACCTTCCATATCAACCCCCCATCGACTTGCTTCTCGTGCACACACACGCCGGTCCGATCACTATCCCGGTGCCTATCTATCTATCTTGGTCTGGCCTTTTTTTCTCGCCACGTTCTGCCCTCGTGTCCGCATGATGGATTCTATTGGACAAACCCCGACTCCGCCCTCATCGTTCTCGCTGACTTATGCGCCGCGCTATCTCTCTATTCTCTCTCGGTCGATGAAATTTCGCTCGCTGACACCCTCTTTACAACCCAAATCGACATCAACAAAACATCCCGACTTGACTGTTTGCGCGCACTTTTTGATGATGCACTCACCGCGGTCATTTCCTCAACTCAAATCCCTTGGTAAAATTTATTTCCCCTCCCAAATAATACAACTGACCTCGCCGCCGCCGGCACTGGATCTCAAATTTATAACAACGTTCTCTCCTCTTGCCACCTTGCCTGCCTTTTAATACCGCGGCGACTTAACGTTGGGTTGACTTCGATCCAACATTTCTGTCACAACCTGCGACTTGCCATTCACTCTACGCTTCAATCTATCGACGCGTCTCTTCTGGCTCTCCCGAAAAACAATTCCACCCATCGCCCCGCTCGCTCCTCAACCCCGTGACCGTGACTGGATTCCCCGGAATACGTTCCACTCCGAATTGAATCGGAATCCGCGATATGTGGATTGCTTTGTGGTGGCTGGGTGACCGTTTCGCTGGTCCCTTTTTCGTCGGTTCGTCTGGCCGGATGACCCATCCTTCGTACCGTGGTCGGTCGGTATCTGTAATCTTCCCCGGCGCCATCGCATTCGCACTCGGACCGATTACCCACGTTCGCTGCGACTTGTAACCCCCCCTACTCTCTCATCGTTTTCCCTCTTTTCTTCTCTTTTTTCCTCCTCACGACACACTCCCACTCGTGTCACCCCTTCCTCGGCCGTGGTGGCTCTTTTGTCACACACACGACTCAAAACACCCACACTCACACACTTTACACTCACACTCGCAATCCCATCCCATCTTGCGGCATACTACTGACACTGGCGGGCGCGCGTGTCATCGTGTCATTCATTCTACCCTATCCTATCCGACTTGGGGTGCCACATCATTTGCGTGCGCGATTCAATTCAATATACGATAATATCTGCCAATCATTTTGGCTTCGTCCGTCGGCATTGCCTCTTTGCCTCTTGTACTGTCACGTCTCCCCCTCCGTCCCCCACTCCTCTCCCCCCCTTTTTGCGCCCTTTCAATCCCCTCCTCCCCTCCATCTCTTTCGGCTCCTTTTTCCCTCCGACTTGGAATCAACCGCATCACTTAAACACCACACACTTGCGCTGTCACTCACTTGAATCGCCTCTCGATTCAAATCACCCCCCTCCCCTCACCCCCTGACTGACTCTGATCTGTGTCTTGGCGGGTGAACAGCTCCGAGAAGCGCCATGTCTTACGGTAACGGCCACGGACACCATCATCACGATGGAAGCGGCAACGGCAGCCCCTCATCGACATCGCCTGGGTCGTCATACGCGTACGGCCCGCCCACTACGAGCCACGGACCCATGTCCGGTTCGGGCGGCAGCGGCGGGAGCAGCCCCCCGTCCTCGTCATACACTCCTACGGGAGCAGGAGGCAGCAATCGCTACCCTCCTCAGTATCAATCGTCCAACCCCCACTCGCAGTCACAGTCACAGTCCCCTTACCCCGCCCCCGCTCCGTTTGCCCCTCCCCAGTCCTCTTCGTCCCCCTCGCAACACAACAATAACAACAACAACCATAATGGAAATGGCTCTTCGACGTCGTATGCACCGGCGTTTTTGAACCACCACCCTCAGCAGGGCGGTATGCAGCCGCAGCCCTCGTCTTCTTCGTCGAACGGCAGTGGCCCTTCATCTTCCAACCCCGGCGGGGCCGACCGTCTCCCACCACTCAACACGCTCGTCTCGTCCGGCGGAGGACTTGATACTGGAGACCCTAGTTCCGGCTCAGGAATGAACGCCGGTGCTAACAGCATCGCGAGCGCGTACTTTGCGCCGCCGCCTCCTTCGTCGTCCAACTCTGGTCCTGGAGGTCCGCCCGTCGCTGCGTACCAAGGCGGAGGCGCCGCGCAGCAGCAGCAGCAATATGGCGTGCACCACCCGCACCATCCGCGTGATCTCATGTCCCCTCCCCTCAGTGCTGGCGGAGCAGGAGGAGGCGCGCCGTCGTACGCGTCCATGTCGATCCCGAGCTCCGGGTCTAGCACCCCAGGCGCTGGATCCGGGATGGGCGTGTCGTTCCCCGGAGCGGGCTCATCTTCGCTCGGAGCCTCGACTTCCTCGTCTTCGAACAACGGTACGCCCAACGGCAATCATTCGAACGGGAATAACGGCACGGCGAGCCCGCCGAGCGTGAAGCCCAAGCGCAGGAGGGCGGACGCGAACCAGCTTCGAACGCTCAATGCGACGTACGACAGGACGGCATTCCCCAGCACGGAGGAGCGCGCGGATCTTGCGCGCAAGTTGGGTATGACGCCGAGGCAGGTGCAGATCTGGTACGTATCCCACCCTGTCGATCGTTTCGTTTCTCTGCTTTCCTTTGGTTTCAAAACCGTTGTGACGGATCATGGATGTGGCGCTCAACAACTAATTCTCCTCTCATTTTCTCTCTCTTTGTGTATGCCCTCCGGCGTTTAGGTTCCAAAACAAGCGCCAGTCGTTCCGCCAGACGCGTTCCAACAACGCGCACGCTGCAGCTGCTGCAGCGGCGGCGGCAGCAGCAGCAGCCGTCTCCATCGGCGGATCCTCGCACCACCATCACCACGGCCATCATGGGCCTCTGGGGCATAGTGTTCATCATGCCTCGTCCCTGTCGCATTCCCCCTACGACCCCATGGGTGGCGGTAGCGGTGGTAGCGGTGCGCCTGGATCGTTTGGGAGCATTCAGCTGAGCTCAGCACCAGTCCCAGCTGCTGCGACTTCTGCAGGAGGATCAAGTGCGACGAGCGATGGATATTATTCGTCGACGACGGCCAACACCTCTGCTGAGAGAAGCAGCGGTCCGTCCGGTGATGATGAATATGGGAGTGGAAGTGGGAGCGACTCAAGGAGATACCGATGATAATAATGATGATGACGATGATGCCTTATCACGACTCTTTTGTGTTTCGTTTTTTGGATCTCTGAAAAATAGTGGCTGGTTGTCGGAGCGTATTCCTTTGTACGTTTCTCTATCTACTCGTTGATAGAAGACATCTCACTAAAACCTCTCCTTGTAGCTAGCTACAATTCTATCTCATTTTTCCATCCCCTTCTCTCTGTTGTTTCTTATCTCCCCTCTCCGCGCTCATATGCTTTTTTTTGGGCACCCATCGGAGTTGCAGTCTTCTTTATGTTGTATGTTTCTTTTTCACTGCTACGCACCAAGAGTACAGCGTGCAGTTTGTATTTTCACGGTATGTCTCCTCAATTCTCGTTCTATATGATCAAGTCCTCATTCTATTGTCCCCAACAGAGTCTCATTTTCATCCATGATATGCTCTCATGCATTGTTTTCACACTACTGCTACCCAGCTCTGTCTCCTCGCTTATCAATACTAATTGCTCTCTTTTTCTCTATATCATTATGCTATTGATGAAGCATTTCTTTTGAAGCTGCGAGGTGTCGAACCGTGGGCCTGATATTTTCGCTTGCTTGAGTCACAGCATCTCCCATCGCATCTCCCATCGCATCTCCCTTCTTGGAATCCCTAGCCGTTGGACTTCTCCCTAGCATCTATCCCATTTGAACGGAGCTTTCTTTCTTAGGCGCATGCATTCATTCTCCTGTGCCTCCTCCTGCGTCCCTATCTGCTTCTTGGTCCATCCCTGTCTGGAGTTTTCCACCGCGGATCGGAGTTTTGCGTGCTAGCAATCTACGGCAAAGCCCCTCCCGAAGATCACTTGCTCCTGATTTGGCCGAGAGGAGATGCGATCCTTGGTTTCCATCGATGACGGACGTTTTCGCTCGGAGTTGTGTCAATCTTCCGCTTCTGACACCGCTTGGTTTTTGTGCTTGGACTGGCCCGCGTCTCTCATCACCACAACCACCCGACGGCCCCGGCGACTTGGCTGCTGAATGGACCCACGGGCGTCACGATTCTCGCCTATACATTGGACTTGCATTGTTTCGCGGCGACCTGAGCCGCCGTGAGGATTTCGGCGATCTACTGCCTTTGTACAGAAACGGTGCGCCTGGTACTTCAGGCGAAGCTGTCCACGCGCGCACGAACTTGAGTGTAGCTCTCCAAACTCCTTTCGTCATTCCCGGCAATCCGTGTAGCTGAAAGAAGTACGTGTGCTAGCCACTTACTGCTTGCGCACTTCTCGCATGCGGCTGAAGCGGTGGACATGGGATCTGTGTGGGATCTCCATGGACCTTGAGCGGAGGTACAGTGGCACCACTTCCGAGAGTTCCTCAGGTCTTCTGCCTGTTCGCTGCTCCGCCGATGGCCATCAGGCATGTGTTCTAGGAGTCTTCGGCAAGTTAGGAACAACTGATGCAACGTGATGCTACCGCGAGTTCCATTCAAGCTACAGTGATAGAAATGCATTTCCCAACACCGTGGATGAGAAAACATCCTGCAATCTGAGTACAGATCCAAGTATGCTCACTCTCCCAACAGTTTTGCGCCAATGAGCGGATTGTCCGACAAGATTGCTGATATTTAAGCGCCACTGACGATCGGTGCCAAGAGGATTCTGGGGGAGGAACAGTGACTTCAGGATGGCGATCGCGGCAATAATAGCTCTCTCGATCTTACGAGCTCGAGGTTGCCATGCACTACTTGGTTTGGAAGGTCCATTTCTCGTTTTCTGCACCCGCATCCGGCGACCTGAATATCGGGATCTCCGCCATTCGATAGCTTTCTTCTTGTCCTGTCAATTGCAAAAAGAAGCCAGCTGCGCTCCCAATAATTGACCCTTGTGCGCGCCCTCCACATGATGCATCATTGCATGTATGACTCACTCACTGAATCTTGGGAGGGCGATCTCAGATTTGCCCTCCTCATTGCCAAAAAGCCCCAAACTCCGGCAAACACCCACGATACGAATACGATAGATCTCCAACGTCGGCGCCCGGTCGCCGCGCGTTCCCCGCGACCCTCGAGGATGGAAAACAGCCTTGAACGTTCCTACGCTATACAGTTTTTGAGTCGCCGGCGTGGCGATACGGCTATGAGCAAAATTAGTAGCGACCACGCCCACAGCTCAAAACACGCACTCCTCTCTTAGGTCTCCGGCGTGAGACATAGGCCCGGGGATTTAGCTGCGTTTTTAACTCAGTCGACTCTTTGGGACGCCGACTCGCGTCTCACCCCTTCTAGTCTTCGTTCGACAGGCGCGGCTGGTCAGCGGGCTTCTGTTGGGTGGGTGTGTCCCTGACGGTAAAGTGCATATATGCCACTCTAGGATGAATTAGGATGCGGCCCGACCCTGTCTCATGTTCATTCGTGAATTGCATCATTCTGACGGAGGAGTCGTTTCATGAAGGGGTCGATCGAGGTAGAGGCAGATAAGAGGAGCACAATGAAAGCCACCACTGGGTGAGCAGCGAGGGGCAACTGGTGTCGATCAAGCCATTTTGGAACCTCCTTCCGGTATATGCTACCTGCAACCGGCAAGAAGGCATGGTGCTCACTGAAGGACGGAGGAATAAGGAACCGGTGACCTAGGCAAAATGTTGACGTGAATCCTCCACCCATCGCCGACTATAGTTAATGGTATGGAGCCCAATGAGGTCCCAAAAACTCAACTCATGATGGCAATACCGGCGGTGGAGAAGGTAACACATTCAGAGAAACCTGTGTGAGCGAACCGCTCAGAAATCTCGCATGACTCGAGGGAGCGCACACATGGTGTTGGTATGGCCATACTGGCCGTCTATTGATTCTAGAGAACGGGTCGAGCATCGGAGAAACGATACAGCCGAAATGTTTATAGAAGGAGAAAGTATAACTACAGCAAGGAACTATGAGCGGTCATGAGAAAATCTAGATTAGATCATGGAGCTTGTAAGGAGAAAAAATAACGCAGAAGCGGAAAACAGTCATCGAAACGGCACCAAGCTCAGTCGCTGTCGGTGTCCTCCGGTTTCGGACCTAGAAAAGAGGGAAAGCCGGTCAGCAAAAGCCATTGGACAGTCAAGGGGCAGAGCCAAGCCTATGAATATGGCAAAGCCCGAGGTCGGAGGCACATACCACCAAAGGACAACCAGTGGAGCTTGCGAGCCTTCCGGCGTTCATCCCTCTCCTTAAGCTGGTTCCGCGTGAGTTTCTTCTTCTTCTTAGGGACGGGGCTCGCGGCGCCTGAAACCATGCCCTTTGTGCCACTCTTCTCGTCACCAGAGGCGTTCGGAGTGGCTCCGGCGGAACCAGCAGGGGTGGCGGCGTTGCTATGAAGTCGCGAGCCTGGTTTCGACTTCGCGTCTGCAAACGCGTCCTCAATAACGGCGACTTTGCCCTGTTGCGTGAGGCGGCCCGCGTCGACGTTCCAGATTTCGGGACATAGGGCATGAACGAATTCCTAACGAAAACGAAAACGTTCAGAGACAAGGCTTGGCTTGAGGATTGGAGCGGAGGATTTACCATATTGTGCGAGATGATGAGGACTGCGCCAGCCCAATCACGGATAGCGACCGCCAAACCACCTAACGGGATGAAGCCGGTTCAATATTAACAAAGAGAGTTCCCAAGAGATTCAGTTTCTTTCATACCTAACGCTTCTCGGTCCAAGAAATTGGTGGGCTCGTCTATTGACATCAACGGCGGCGCTCGATCAGTTCAACCAAGCATGAGGCCTTTTTGGCAACGGAACTCTGGCACTTACCGAGTACAAGAACCTATAGTTGAGATCCGGGGCGCGAGGGACTCCATCAGCACAAGGAAGGTGCATGGCGAATATGCAAAGAAGAAACTGAAGGTCCGAAGACGCACCTGAGGATTATTCCATAACGCGGCGGCAATCACAACCTTGACCTTCTGACCACCACTGAGACCGCCCATTTCGTTGTACTGTGCAATGTTCCCGTCCAGCCCGATCTCCTCTAGGACCTTCCGGACGGTGGTAGCCGACGTCTCTTTGGTCCCCGCGCCCTCACGCGAAGCCTCCAAGTCATCAAATTGCTGCACTAATTTTGTGAATCCGCGCTCAAGGAGTTCATCACGGGCAATCCAGGTGTTGAACTTGTGATCAAGCCCTCGCCACTTCACTTCATATTGCAAACTCTTCTTCAGCTTTTGACGACCGAGGATATACTGCCAAAGCGCAATGATTCTGACATCAACAAGGGTGTTGTTGCCACCAGGAATGCTCGGAACATACCTCGATTTTACGCCTCTCGCCGTTCTTGCCCACAAATTCTTGCTCCATCATCGCCTTCTCTTCATCCGAAACGACACGGGTGGCTTTCTCGAGCATTTCACCTAGTATGACAAAGTAGTTAATTCTTGATCAGTAAATGCGAAATCTTGATCATGACTCACGATCGTGGCCGTCCTGGAAACGCCATTGGCTAAGGGGGGAAAAGGACACCATTAGGATATGACAATAATACGAGAACAGATACGTACATGTAAGCCACAGCGGTCTTCTCCAAGTGTTTTTCTAACAATCAACATAGTCATCAGAGCGTTATCAGGATGCAGGACAAATATTTGACTCACCGATGTGGTGCGTGGCGTGCTGCGACACATACCCGACTCGCAACGAGGGGTGCTTGTAGACTGTGCCTTCCTGTGGAACAGTCTCGCCCTACACAAGGTGATCATGGAGTTAAATAGCAGCACCCACCAGCGATATGGTCACGCACCGTCAGTAACTTGATGAGCGTCGATTTTCCTGCTCCGTTCGGTCCCAAGATGCCAACACGGCTACTCAGACTGAGCGCACAGCTGACGTTGTGCAGACTTGGGTCTTTTCTCCCGGGATACGTGAATGTGCAGTTCACCATCTTCATGATAGCACGGGTATTCGACCGCACACCCATGAGAGATCCAGGAGGCGGGAAGGAGAGCTTGATCGAAGTAGCAGCAAGGGTGTAGTAGGACTTGGCGCTGGGGACGCGCTTGACGAACTCGGACAGATTACCAGGATAGTACACGAGCTACGGAGAAAGTGAGCCCGGTAATTCAGCGGGCGGTCAAAGACTGGAATGATACGTGGACCACTCACCTTCTTTGACTCGTAGTGAATAATTTCTTGGCAGACATTATCTGTGAATAACATCGCTGAGCCCCGATTTTGGCCGTAGCAACCTACATGCTCTCTCACCTAAGAATCTGTAGAGAACCTCAGTAGCTGCCACTGTAAGGGGAGGGAAGGAGGAAACTTACCCAGAATCGTGAGATACAGTAAGCACAGTGACTTTGTCGTGAGCGATGAGATAGTCTTCCAGCCATTTAACAGATTGTACATCGAGCTGAACTCATCGACGTAAGCCCAGGATTTACAGAAACAATGCTCCAGGAGCTTACGTGATTGGTAGGTTCGTCTGGTAAGATCGCAAGGCGTCAGCATACGAGCGAGAAGGTCTGTATGGAAAGCACGCACCCAACAGTAGTAGATCCGCTTTATACAGCATAGCTCGAGCCAGCTCAAGCTATGGGGCAGGGGACTGAGCTTCTCTATACCACGGTGAAGGAAATGAAGCCACAACAAACCTTCATTTTCCATCCGCCTGACAAGCTACCAACGCTATTAGTCTGCTTCTCATCGTCGAAGCCCACCTCTCTGAGCTGTGCGGCAATTACGGAGCGCTTGATTCCGGAGAGCTTCTTGTCTACCGTGGGATTGGTAAAATGAGTTCACAGCGACGCGCAAAACACGGGATGATCTCTTACCGCTAGCGATGAAATCGATAATTGGCAACCCGGCATCTTCGCCTTGCAGCGCATGCTCCACCATAATGGCCTTTACTTCGTCTTGACTAGGGAAGCCCTCGACCTTGCCATCGCGGATAGCACGCAGCAACGTAGACTTGCCACTTCCGTTACTGGCACAGATACCGTACCTTCTCCCACGAACGAGTCGGAGAACGGTGTGGGAGAGCAGTAGGAGAGCACCGTAAGCAAGAGAAAACTGAGTGTTCACAAGGATATCTTCATCACCAACAGCAGCAGGTGCTGCCCATGTAGCCTAACAGTAAGGATATCAAGTGAGGATGGATACTGGGGGGGAAGAACCTGATCAAGTACCTTTTCGGCGTCGTAGAACGCATTGCGAATGGTTTCGGAGATTGCCTTTGCCTCAGCCTCGACATCATCTGCCACCAGCCATGGCTGGAAGTACACTCCAACACATGCATGCCAAGCCGCTGGAACGATGAAAGCCTTTTTGTATACTAGATCCGCCACCAGTCTACTAGAAAACTGCAATGAATCTTTGAATGATGGATGGAAGGGGAGAGGAGGGAGATCGGCGGAGTTTGGTGAGGGCGTGAAAAGGTACGATGGAAGGAAGGGGGTCATTGCGGTAATAACTACGCTCATTTCCGCTGTTGTGTCTCGTGGGGGTGGTGGCTGGATGTCTTTCGACGCCCCCGAGCCTAACAGCGTCTTCAAAGAGACAGAGGCAAAGTCTCGAACCTCTGGGAAGGAAGCTCCTGTGGCAATCTTCTCCACGCCATCTACAAGTGGGCTCAGATACCTGGCGGCTACAACGGGGTCTCGCACTAGCTTGCAAACGTTCTCGACCACGACAACGGTCCGTCGTTGAGTGTCCATCCCACGATCCTGTAGCCCACGAGAGAGGAGAGGAACGAGCACAGCCAAAGATGGCGCTGTCACTTCAGCGACGAAAGTGGTATTCGATAGAGATTTGATGGTATCAGGGACAGTGTTCGGTGCAGCCATGGCGGAGATCAGAAGGGGGATATGAGGGCGTAGATCGGGGTTTGGGAGAGTTCCACAGAGGATTGTCGCTGCTTTCTTGGCTGCTGTCGCAACCTCGGATTTTGTGTCGTGCATGGCCTTCTCTACAATAGGCAGAAGTGTCCCCAAGATATCCGCCACTTCTTCTTTGCCCGCCTCGCCACGCAGATCAGTCAAACGGCCCATCTCCTTCAGACACCCCACTTTCGCCTTCCACTTCCCGTTTGTTTCCAGCTCAGATGACAGGACAGCCATCACCGCAGGGATACCTTGGACGGGTGTTAGAGCAATGAGCGCCTTGATCGCAGAGGTAGCTGCAGAGCGGACAACATCTCCTTTATCCGAGAGCAATTCGAGGAGAACGGGGAGGGCGGGGAGAAGGAGAGGGAGCCCAGAGGGTCCCAGGGCCGTGCACAAGGAGTGGTATCCAACTGCGGCAGATTCGCGCTCATATCCTGATTTCTTGTTGGTAGCATACGATTCAAGAGTAGCCAAAACACCGAGGTCTCTAAGGGTAGAAACGGGTCAGCGAGCTCCTAGCGACAATTGGATCAACTGAAACGAACTTGAGAGAGGCAACGCCTGTTTTCTTTACTGCTCTTGCAAGCATGTCAGCAGCAGCTTTAGCATCTGGAGCGGTAGGAGCATCCTTCAGCGCTTTTAGGTGAGCGGCAAATGTAGAAGAGGCATCCATAGTGGCAACTGGGGACATCGAAAGCGTTCGATACTCTTAAATTTAGTCCTCGAGCTCTAAGCGCCCGCCGATCGACGTCGCAGGGTGAGGATCGAGCAAAGAAAAATGTCGTGGCCGAAAATCGGCTTGTGTTTGGGCTTGATATGTACTGTTTGTGTACGCCGCGCCGTTCCCTCCTCGACACCCCCTCGACCTCGGGACTTCCTCTCCTAAGAGCAAATAATGGTGCTGTGGACTATCTTGCCCACCGCCTTACTCTGGTCACTTGCCTATGCGGAGGATCGACTAATTTCCGAGCGCCTGACGAGGAGCTCTCGTCTCACGCGACATGGGGCGGCATTAGGAGACTTGTATAATATGACCTTCTTGTAGGTATTCGCGTCACTCGGTATTGGAGAACTCAGGCTAAGTGGCTCTGCCAGACATGTGAATGATGTTCACTCTCACTTAGACCAGTATGGAACAACGGGGACAGACTGCGAGCCGCGCTCTTCACAATGTGTCGGAGGGTATGCAAGATTGAAGACTAAGATGGATGAAATACGTGGAGAATCAGCAAATACTCTCGTTCTCAATATGGGCGACGAATTCCAGGTCAGTCCCTATCATGTTGGAAGCCCGCCAATGGCCGCTCGTTGACCCCCTCCGTAGGGGACCCTCTTCTTCTCCTACTATGGGGGGGAGAAGATCGCAGAAACCGTCAATTCGATCAAGTTTGATGCAATGACCATCGGAAATGTACGCGAATGGTCATCGACTTTCGAATCCATGATACTAATCAGTGCTCTTGCAGCATGAATTCGATAGAGGGAACGACCACCTTGCCCAATACGTGAGTATTTCTACACCCTTGACTCCATCCTCTCTATTGAATCCGGCCCACCGTAGCTAGACAATATGTCAGCTCCCATAATCAGCGCCAACATCCAGACGAACCACACCAAATTAGCATCCCTCATCAAACCATACCACATCTTCCCTGAACACTCCCTCGCCGTAATTGGCCTTACGACGATCCATACCAGAACGACGTCGAGTCCAGACCCAGGGACAGAATTCTTAGATCCCGTCGAAGTTCTGCAGGCCACTGTGGATGAAATCAATAGGACTGAGAAGGTTGATCGGATAATTGCTATGACTCATATTGGTCAGTTCGTACCTACAATCCCTGAAGCGCGATTCACTTATATCGAAGATTACTCCAGGCTACAAAGAGGACATTGACCTTGCGAGACGCACAAGAGGCATTCATCTCATTCTAGGTAAGTGTTTCCCTCGTTGTCAATGAACCCAATATCCTTATCATTTTCGTATCAGGCGGTCACTCTCATACGCTTATCGGCAACTATCCACAAGCCGAAGGCCCATATCCTACAGTAGCGACGAATCTGGACGGCGAGGAAGTGTTCATCGTTACTGCTTGGCGATGGGGACAAGTCCTTGGATACATCAACGTCTCCTTCGAGGCACAAGGCGGGCGTGTCCTTGAGTACAGTGGAGGCCCCATCTACATGGATAGCAGCATCAAACAGGACCCAGAGCTCCAACAAAAGATCAGCGCCTGGCGGAAGCCGTTTGACGACTATGCGAAGCAAGTGGTTGGGGTTACCACTGAAGTCCTCGATGCTACGAAATGCCAGAAGGGAGAATGTGAGTTATTTTCTGAATCACCCTAGGACCCTTGGTTTTCTCTTCTTAACATCACCTATTTATAGGCACTTTGGGCAACTTCATCTGTGATGCGATGCTTGATTACAGGTTAGCGATGGGCGCCAAGGTGGATGGGACGATTATGAATGCTGGTAAGTTTTTTATGAATGATGATTTCTGCATCATTTATCTGATTTGGATTGTATTTCAGGTGGCATTCGAGCCTCAATCCCTGCTGGCAACGTCACGAGAGGTGGGCACGTGTCTCATATGGATGTACTATACTCAATACTAACACTTTTCCCCAGGCGAAATCATCACCTCTTTCCCCTTCGGCAATGCTGTGGTTGACCTCTCCTTCACTGGGCAAGAATTTTGGACGATGATGGAAGGTAAGTCGACTAGTTTATCATTTCTTCTCACGTATCACTCAGAGATTCTCTCCTCTTTCGCCTACCTAATAACGACAGGCGTTGTATCCTCACGAAACACGGCTGACCGCGAAGTGACCTCATTCATTCAAGTCTCTCGTACTATTACTCTCACCTATGCACCGAATCTACCCCCGGGAATCCGGCTCCGCTCGCTGTCTATCAGCGGAAAGCCAATCGAATTCGAGCGCACGTACACTATCTCCACGATTGATTTCGTTGCGGGAGGCGGAGACGGTTTCATCTATCCGCCCAAGAAGCCTGGTCCGCCGATGAACACGCTCGATGTCGTGTTGGCGGACTATTTGGAGGAGGTGACCCCTTGGACACCGTTCTTGGATGGGAGGATTGCAAAGGTTGGGGCGACGAGGAATGGGGAAGACGGACAGATGGTTTTGGGAGAGGAGGTGGACGTTGAAACTTGTTACGGCATCAGCTGCAACCCAAATTATTATTAGCCGTACAGGACCGGGTTATGTGAGTAGATTTGTCAGTTGGCCTCTTCAGGCGTGTCTCTTTACCAAAGGCGCCAAATCGATCAATCAGATTGTTGAGATATGTGGCTCTGCGTATGTTAACAAAA
This sequence comes from Clavulina sp. PMI_390, assembly GCA_015039315.1. Classification (NCBI taxonomy): domain Eukaryota; kingdom Fungi; phylum Basidiomycota; class Agaricomycetes; order Cantharellales; family Hydnaceae; genus Clavulina; species Clavulina sp. PMI_390. The sequence continues at coordinate 30,843 of WIDE01000136.1, forward strand.
CTATTTAGTTAAGTGAGTATGTAGGGGTAACGAGAAACAGATATACAGTATGATGTTACTAATAAGTTGTATGAGAATACGCGAAAGTTGTTGAGTGTGTGAGAAGAAAACCACAAAAATGACAATTCAAAGATGTAAAGGGCAAGATGGACCATATCGGGACGTGTATAGCGTGTAATAAGAGCCAGGAAAAGACCGGGATCGGGAGGAGAGCGGCGGGCATTTAAGGTGGGGCCTTACGAAGGGTCGGATGTCCACTCACAGCAGCACCGACTACAACCGCAATGCGGCGACGCTGCGTCGCGAGCGAGGGGGAATCATTGGGGCGATCTGGGTAGTAGCCAGCGTAATATGCCCGGGTGTTTTCAGCAGAGAGGCTGACGATGTCTTGGATTGTGTTCAGAGGGGGAAGATTGTGCTGGTCATACTGTGTGAGATGGAAGATCAAACAAACAAAAACCATGGACTTACGGGAGGAAGAGTAGGGTTTCTGCCAACAAAGACTCCATCGACTGTCTTGGTGAACATCACCATGCGATAACGGTCCGTAGGCTCAAGGATGGGTTGAAGTCCCCTATTATGATCCTTGTAGTCTTGTGAATAAGTCATGGAACTTTGAAATATGCAAACTTTCAACATACTTGGGAGACGTTATTATGGGTTTCACATGCAAGCTGTGTGGTTAGGGAAATTGCGGTACGAAGCTGGTCGACGTTGTTCTGAAGCTGATTGACACTATCGTGAAGCTGATTGACGGCGTCAACGAGCTGTGGAATAAGATCGGATTTTGCCTTGATATCATCCAGCGTTTGTTGAAGAGTGTGGTTCGGTATTTGACCTGATATGATACTTTAGGGCCGAATGTTTGCCTCGAACGGATTACTTACCAAAGTCCTTCTGGTAAATCATTGATTGCATGTATCGCGACGCGTCGACAATGATTTCCGTTGGGACTTCTTCAGCTGGATGGAAGAAACCTTGCCTAAGCGCCAAATACACCTCAGAGTCAGGTATGAGACCACCTACTTGACTTATACCGGCGTGCCCAGATGTCAGCGTGATAGCCCACCGCTTCTATAACGTTCTGTTCCGATGGCGGGTTCGTAATGATAGTGGTGGGACGGTAAGCGCTGGGGAATGGGAGGAGCGGAACTTGGGCCATTATTGTGGCAGTCGATCTGAGACAATGGGTGGAACACAGCCACGCCGCCAAACAAACACCGCGTCGCGTCTCTAGTCATAACAAATCGCGATGGTCAGCAAACGACGCGTCGAAGATCTCGAGTCCTCCGGTGGAGAGGAGACTACACATATCAGCTCGGACCCCGAAATGAGCAGCGATGAAGAAAGGGAAGGCACCCCCTCGAAGCGCCAACGGCGAGACGTCAACGACGATGACCCGGATATGGCCATGCTCGACGAGGAAGACGTATCGGACGCTGAGCTAGAGAGGAGGCATGAAGCGTCCATGAAAGAAAAGGCCACTCAACAGACGAAAGCTGTCAGTTTCTCTCTAGCCCTACTCGATTGCCCGTGAGGCGGCTATACTAAATCCCATTTTTCATATCGAAGGGTGTTGCTGAAATGGGCATTATTCAACAAGTCGATCTCGTCAACTTCCTATGCCATCGGAACCTGACCGTGAAGCTCATCCCTCAGATCAACTTCATCACTGGTATGTTCATTTTGACGCCACTCACCGATCTCGCGTTCTGATTGTCTCACTTCGTAAATCTCCAGGTCATAACGGCAGTACGTTCGATTTCTCTCCAATACTGAATGGAGACCTCTAAATAATGTTCTCAGGTGGTAAGAGTGCTGTCCTAACTGCCATTGCAGTGGGTCTTGGCGGGAAGGCTACGTCAACGGGGCGAGGCACTGGGCTCAAGTCCTTCATTAAAGAAGGCGAAACGTACGTCTCCGGGATTGCACCTTTACTTTTTGATGATCTTTGTTAATATTTCCGACTCTACTCACAGTGCTGGCGAAGTCACCATCCGTCTCAAGAATGAAGGCGCGGAAGCCATTGATCCCCATATATACGGCAAGAGCATTATCATCACCCGCCACTTCAACGTCTCTGGCGCCTCTGGATTCAAGATAAAGAGCTCGCTTACTCCCAATAAGCATGGAGAGGGGAAGCTGGTGAGCACGAGTAGGACGGAACTCGCGAGGATTACAGATGCCATGAATATCCAAGTACGGAGCGCCGTGCACTTGACGATCACGCGTCGTACTAATGTCTATTTCCTAGGTCGATAATCCTCTCAACGTCCTGACTCAGGATCTCTCCCGCAAGTTCATCTCGTCATCCAGCGCCCAAGAGAAATACGAGGTACGAAAATACCCCTGAGGATCTGAGCTACCTCTCCTAACCTGTCGCCGTAGTTCTTCCTCAAAGGGACACAGCTCCAGCAACTCTCCGAAGAGTATCAAGGGATCCTCGACAATATCAATCGTACCACCGCTCAGCTCAGCCAAAAGTCGGAGGCGATCCCAGAGCTCAGGAGGCTCCATAAGGAGGCATGCACCCGATACGACCAAGCCAAGGATGTTGTGAAACAGCAGTCACAGCTCGATAAGCTTATTAAGGAGCTAGCGTGGTCTCACGTCCACGAAAAACAAAAGGTTCGTAATTTGCGCCGCGTAGATCTTCACTAGACTCTCAACCATGTTTAGGAACTGGAAAGGGGCATCGAGAGCTACAAGGAAAAACTTCGACAAGTTGAGAAAATCCAGAAGAAAATGACTGAATGCGAGGCAAGCTCAACCTCACTTATGCGGCTGACCAGCCAGCTTCTCTAACTTTTCGACTAGGCTAAGCTTAAGAAGGCCGAACAGGAGGTTATGGAGATTGAGCAACAGCTTACTGGCGCGAAGACTGATGCAGGGCCTCAGCTTCAGGCGTTGCGCACCGAGCAGGAAACTCTCAACGTCAAGATCCGCGATCTCAAAAGCGAGAAAATGGACCTTGAGGTAATTATCTCTCTAATCATTCCGTTCAGTATATGTTCTGATACAATATGCTACCGCTTTCTTTCTGTGTGCTAGTCCGATGCAACCAAGCGAAAAGGGGACGCCGATCGCAGTCGACGCGAGATAACGAGACTCACCACCAAGATCAAGGAAGAAGAGCTCAAGATCCAGCAGAGCAACGATGGCACTCGCGCTGCGCTCGAGAATGAAATCGATAACACGCGCGCTGCCCGAGATGCTGCTCAAGCTGCACTGGAGAACCTCACCCAACGCCGGACACAAGCCGAAAGCGATAAAGCCGCCAAGGACGCGCTTATGGGTCAGAAAGAGGCCGAGTTCAACGCGAAGAATAATCAGCGTGGACAGGTCAAAGAGCAAATCCAGCAGCTCGAACGCGCCCTTGCCGACAAATGGTCAAAGTATGGCCAGAACATCCCTCAGGTTCTCAACATGATTGAGCGCGCTAGCTGGAAGGCATCGAGGCCCGTGGGCCCTCTTGGCGACTTTGTCGAACTTAGGGACCGGCAGTGGGCTACGCCTGTTAAAGTCGCGATTGGGAATCTGATGAGTTCGTGGGCTGTGGAGCACGCTGACGATCGGAGGCAACTTCTTGACATGCTGAAACAAGCTGGAAAGTGAGTACCCTGGGATTCTTTCCATAACATCGACTGTGTTCTGACTATCTCATAGTCCATACCCAGTCATCACCGTGGCTCGAAGAGATCTTTTCGATTTCGCCCATGGTGAACCCCACCCGAATGTACCGACAATATATCGCGCCCTCGATGTGTGTTTTTGTCCTCTTCGGCCAGTTCTTTGGTTACTAATGGTTTTATCTCTAGATCCGAGATGAATACGTCAAGCGCGTCCTCATCAATGTCGCTAGCATAGAGACTCTCGCTCTTGCAGAGAATCTCAAGAATGCTGAGCAACTGCTACGCACTTATGAGATCCGTAATCGCGTTCTTACTAATGACCTCCTTTCTGTGAGACGCTACGCGTAAGTTTCTTACTGAGTTGAATATGATATCCACTGACAACTTCGGCTTTATTAGCGGAGGTGGTGGTATGACAGAGACAATGCCTGATCCTGGCCGCAGTTACGGTGCTCTTTTCACTGGTAATGAGTCTGAAACTCGCTCCCGATTGGCGGCCTTGCAGGAGAGACAGGTTCATCTAGTCCGGGAGCTGGAACAGCTCAATCAAGAGAAAGTCCAGCTGCAGCGTGATGCTGCCGCTGTTTCCCGACTTCCTGCCGAACTCCACGTAAGTCATTCCATATTTAGTTCAACAGAACCCTGCGCTGATATTGGATCACCTGTTGATCGGCTCTAGAACGAGAGAGAGCTGAAGCGTCGCGAGATGAACAACCTCGAAGGAAAGCTCGCAGAATTGGAGCGCCGTGCTAAAACCTCCGCGCCGGCGGAAGTTAGTGTGTTTATCGAGGCTCGAGAGGTGCGTCGTCAATCGCCCGACCAGAACGAAGCGCCACGTTGATGCTAATAACCACTCGCAGAATGCAGAAAACACGCTCTTGGCTCACGAGGAGAATATTAAGATAACCAATGACCGCCTCGAAGCGTTGAAAGAGGAGATGAGAAAGCTCCAGTCTGAAAAGCAGGATCTGGCGGATCGAGTGGAGCGTTTGCAGAGCATGGAACGTGATCTTGGGGTTCGTCGCTTTTGAAGTTCGCTCTCAATCTTTGCCAAAGTATTAATCATTTTCCCAAAGTCCACTCTTACCCAAGCATCTGTCAATCGCGCAGAACTCCAGAATGAGCTCAAAGGGTGGGAGCCGAAGCTCGCGACCAGAGAACAAAGTCTTCGTGATGCTGAAGACGTGCGCAAGACGCTAGAGACTGAGTTTACCGTAAGCATTTTTGTTGAAATTTTTACTAGATACTGATCTCTTCGCGATAATATTCTATATTAGGACTGGAATGATAGAGCCGAGGAGAGCTTTGGCCCTCGCATTGAAAGACCACGACCCAGCGAGCAAGTCAAAAGAGAGAAGGACAAACTGACCGCCACTATCCAGCAGGCAGAGAAAAAGTAAGCTCTCATGCATCTGCGCTCTGCATGAAGACTTTTGGGACTAATTAGTTCTTCTAGGCTGGGCGCTTCTGCTGATGACCTCTCTGCTGAGGTTCTCCGTACGAAGGAGACCTACCGCCAAGCTCGAGCAGAAATCGATGATCTCGAGAAACTCAATCTGGTTAGCGATATCGTGCCATGACTTGTAGCTTTCGCTGAATTTCTTCTTTAGCTTCTCAACCGTGCGATGGAGATTCGAATGAGGCGTTGGCGCGAGTGTAAGTAGCGTCTATTCAGCTGCAAAAAGAACGAACTGACTCCCAAACAGTTAGACGACACATCGCGATTCGATCAAAGATTCTCTTCGAGGTGAGTTTCTACTTGATTTACCATAGTCCTATTTGTATGTTTACCTGATGTTACAATTATAGCAACATGTGAGTTGAGGATTCGCTCCTATTGTGAGCCTGCTCACGAATTCCATTCAAAATAGCTTGCGAATCGTGGATTCTCTGGGAAAAGTGAGCATCCTTTTTTGTGTCTTGATGATCACATAGCTGACCTTTGGCATCGAACAGTCGTCCTGACTCACCCCGATGAGGATAATATCAAATATGGCACCCTCGTTCTCAAGGTTTGTCATTCTTCGCTGGTGAGGACTTGACCTATTTTTTTAATTCTTGCTTCTAGATCCGAACCGATGACCAGAACCAAGCGAGTTCCAAAGAAAAAGATACCAAAGGTCTTAGCGGTGGGGAGAAATCATTCTCGACGCTCTGCTTGCTCATGGCCTTGTGGGATGTGAGTGGTCCCGCCAGCCTTGCGATGAGCATCTGACTCATCATTCCCGTCTTTTTCTACGTGCATAGGCCATGGGTTGCCCGATTCGTTGCTTGGATGAATTCGATGTGTTTATGGACGAGTGAGCGCTGGACCGCTGCCCTAACAGATCGTGTGCTCATGACAAACCTCCTATGTAGGGTCAACCGCGTTGTGGCGATGAAGGTAAGGGAATTCTTGTAACAATCAAGCCGCTCACACTGACCTCTTACTTTCATCTCAGATGATGGTACTAATTTACATATCCTCGGGTGGTTGAGTAAGCGCTCACTTCCGTTTTGCAGATTGAGACTGCGCGCAGCTCCGAATCGCGCCAGTTCGTTCTCATCACACCTCTGGTATGTGTTTCTCATCGATAAAGACAGGAAGAATCACCAATCGGGTTTCTTTTACGCCACCAAATAGGGCACAAAGGGCGTCGATCCTAGCCCCTCTATCAAGATCCATCGTATGGTTGACCCTGAGCGCGGCCAGGTCTGTTTACTATCTTTCTATTACCTGACCTTATGCTCAATCGACTGCATACCCTTCCCCTAGACCACTCTTCCGTACACTAGCCGTCGCGAGTAGACCGTGGAATTCCCCCTCTTGCTTTGCTGTTTCATCATCTTGCCAATTTTTCCAACTAGGAAATGTGCTCCTCAAGAAGTTTTTAGGACAGCTGAGATCCTATGCAGCTTCATTACTGTATTCTTTCTTTATGCCATAACCTCCGATTATCTTGCTCAACCCGTGAAGTACCATACCTGCCTGCCAAATATTGTTCATTTTTGACTACCTACAGCGTGCTATAGAATCTCTTATATGCAAATCACAGACATCGTTTACATCGCCTGGGGTGCGTCGAACTGTACGACAGGTCAGGACGGACTCAGTGACATTGTCGTGACAACGCCAGTTGAGGCGTGTTCTGAGCGTCACGCCTCCCACGGTTGGAGTCTGGGCCAGAGCCTTATCCGTCCAAATCCACGCAGACCCTCTCAATTGCTTACTGATAGGCACGTGCGTGAGTCTAGTATTAGAACCTCTCCGCTGGGCAGTTTCTTTTCCTCTCTCCTCCCTCATCGAAAATGTTGTTTGACCTCGAGCGGTTGCGCCTTGGCATCGAACCCCTCCTCAACTTCTCGTATCAGGAATACAACACACGCCCTGCCTATTCTATCACTGACACCAGCGAGCGCCAGCTTCATCTACAAGTCCAGGACGTTGCGCTTGCCGAGCTTGACGCCGCTCTTGATGGTGTTAGCGACGTCATCAAGCAGTTGACTCTCGTGCACACCGCTGTAAAGCTCCGTTCTGATGCTATCCGCAACTCTCAAGCTCCGGCTTCTGCTCTTCCTACCGAGATCCTTCATGATATTATCCGCATCGCTGTCCATGATGCTCGATTTCCTCAGAGCGGTGGAGCCATCATCAAATCACCTGAGCAGAAGGGCTCGTCAGGGGTAGTATCTACCCTCAGTCGAGTCTGCAAGCGCTGGCGCGAAGCCACGCTTGATCTCCCCGAGCTTTGGACGGCTGTGTGCATGCCTTGGTCGAACGCGGTTCGTGCGCGTGAAATGCTCGTTGAGTATGCTCGGCGCGCACGAGATCTACCCCTCGACCTGTCAATGTGGAGTCCCAGCCAGCCAGTCACAGAGCTTCCTCTCAACGACTCTTTGGCCCCTCGGGTGACTTCTTCTGCCATACTTTTGTCGCCGAAGGCTTCGGAGCCTCGGCGGCGCACCGCGCATCCGACCTGGAAAGACGGCTTGAGCGGCCTTGAGCACTTGACACTCAACGGTTACATGCAATATCCCGACGCCAGCTCCGCGGTAGAGTCCTGGATGGAAGGCTGTCGATCCATGTGCTTGATAAATGTCACTTCGAGGTTGCGTCTCTCCGGAGGATTTCGAAACCTCGAGACGCTCACAATCTCTAAAACTGACCAGTTTACCCTCATTAATTTGTGCCGGACCACTAGCTGGCGTCAGCTTCGCCATCTTACGTTGATTGATGTGACTGTTCGCGAAGGCACACGGTTGGAGCGTGAGCCAGTCTACACCTTCTATTCTGATTCTGATACCGATCCAGGTGACGATGCGGCAAAAATCACCTCGGGCGGCTCCTTGAACAACAACCTGGTCAGCTTGCGTATCATAGGATGCTCTGACGAAATTTGGCTCCTCATATGCGACAACTGGAAACTCGGGAACCTCATCTCTTTCGAACTCCGAGCTCAAAACCGCTTTACCAGTTCTGACGCGATGAACTGCATTCGAGCATTCGTAAGTGTTTGTGCCTCTCGACTCTTGCTTAAGCTAACACGCTCGCCTTAACAAAATGCTGTTCTTCATACCAGGTCACCTATAGGAAGTCTCTTCAATACATCCACATCACCCTCCCGATGTATTCCGAGGGCTGGTTATGTTTCCTCCCTGACCGTTTTTATGGCGGAGAAAAGAAAAATCCCATCGCTCCGAACGCTCGGTATATGCACGTCGGTTTGACCCAGTATGACCGAGACCCTCAGTGTCTGAGCCACTCTGCTCCTCAGTGGATCGGGAGTCGAGACAGTGCAACACACAAGCCCTGGGACGCCGCGTGTAGTGATGTTCGCAAATGGATCGACGAGCGTTTCCTTCGGTTGCGTGGAGTGAAGCTGTACCGAGTGGCTATCCCTAAGTCACTCATCCTCATCGACGATATGCAGTGGTATCACGATCGAGTGGAAGTGGTTGATATCATCCCTACTCTGGAAACCATCTCAACCGAACCTCATCCTATCTTCTCACCCGATTGCCCTTCCGAGCTCAACTACGGTATCACGATGGAGGTATATCGCGAGGAGTGACATGCTGCCGAAGTGTGAACAGCCTTACGACTTTCGCTGGTTCTCATTCTTGATCTTGCCTATTTATGTAACCTCACTGACAGATGCACATCCGCTTGCATCTTGGGCGTCGACTGCAGTGGATCCAGCAAAACCAGCGTCTCTGTCGATTTTGACCTGATTGCGGCGATTCGGTTTTGTCCACTATCCAATCATCTTGGCCATGTTCGTTGAGAAACGAAACCACTTGACAATTCGTGCAGCCTTGTGATTTTACTTTCTAGATGATGAAGCAGATATAACAATATATTACTATCCAAATATCTAGATACAATACTATGTTGTAGCATCCAAAACAGAGTATTTGGTAAGCCAGCGAGCTCACGAGCGTTGTGACGGCACGAGCCGAAGCGCGTTTGTGTGTCACGACTCTCACGGTCGAAGTCTGGACCCAAGCCTTATCCGTCCTAAACGACGCAGAACCTATGGGCTCCTAACAAGCGCGCGCATAATCGTATGCCATAAGAGCCTGACCAAATCCCTCCCCCCCTCCTCTCTCCTCTCTTGTCGAAAATGTTGTTCGACCTCGAGCCCTTGCGCCTTGGCATCGAACCGCTCCTTAAGTTCTCGTATCAAGAGTACGACAAGCGCCCCGCTTACTCCATCCCTAATACCAATGAGCGCTTAGCTCATATGCAGCTTCAAGACGTTGTGCTAATTGAGCTTGACGCCACTCTCGACGGTATCAGCAACCTTATTCATCAGCTGACGCTCGTCCATACCGCCGTGAAGCTCCGTTCAGATGCCATACGAAACTCCATGGCCCCTGTATCTGCTATTCCCACCGAAGTGCTTCACGAAATCTCCCGTATCGTAGTCCATGATGCTCGCTTTCCCCAAAGCGGCGGCTCCCCTATCAAAACACCTCAACAGACCGGCTCTTCAGGCGCCGTATCCTCCCTCAGTCGAGTTTGTAAGCGCTGGAGAGCCGCTACGCTTGACCTTCCTGAGCTATGGACGGCTGTGTGCATGCCTTGGTCGAGTGCAGTTCGTGCCCGCGAAATGCTTCTCGAATATGCCAAACGGGCACGCAATCTTCCTCTCGAGCTCTCATCATGGACTCCCGGGAATTTCCTGACCAAACTACCTCTTGACTCTTCATTGGCCCCTCGGGTAGTCTCCGCTACCATGCTCGTGACGCCTGAGCCCTGCCATTGGCAAGATCCTGACTGGTCGTCTCCAGATTGGGAAGAGAGCTTGAGCGCTCTTGAACATGCGACAATTATCGGACACATGCAATATCCCGAGCAACGCGTCCAGTTCCAGGACTGGGTCTCGAAATGTCGGAGCATGTGTCTTATAGACGTCCGCCCCAATTCGCGCTGCTGGCGAAAATTCCAGAACCTCGAGACGCTCACTCTCTCGCAAGTAGACCAATATGTTCTTGTTGATCTTTCTCGAAAGGTCGAATGTCCGAACCTTCGCAACCTCATCCTACTCGATATAACCGTTCGTGATGAAAAACAGCTAAGGCCAGGTTACCCTCAACCTAAAAAGGACAAAGGTGCTAAAATTGCCTCGGGTGGCCATCTAGATGAGGGGTTGGTTAGCTTGCGTATCATCGGATGTGACGATGAGATTATGCTCCTCATTTGTGATGGATGGAAACTCGAGAATCTTATCTCCTTCGAGCTTCGCGTTCGTAACTATTATTCCGAGTGCGTTTCCGAAGCGAAGGACTGCATCCGAGCATTCGTGAGTGTTTTCAAATACTGATTCCTTAGTCCAACCCAACTCGTCTTCACACCATAACCCCCTTACGCTCGTTGGCAGCTTACTTTCCGACCTACTATACAAGAGATAATCATAACTCCCCAGAGCGTAGGCTACTATGACGAATGGTTATGGTTTATGCCCGCAGTCTATGATCGAGGGAATTTGATTGCCCCAAACGCTCGATATATGCACCTTGGGCTGACGCAGTGGTGCCGTGGCCCATGGTACTCCCATCCTGACCTCCCACCGTGGATCGGCAATCGAATCAGTGCTCCGAAAAGGAACTGGGACAACGCCTGCCAACAGGTTCGTGACTGGATTGATGAACGATTCCTACGGTTGAGCGGGATTAAGCTGTATCGAATGGTCATCCCTGAATCGTTTGTCCTCCTCGATGATATGCAGTGGTATCATGATCGAGTTGAGGTGGTGGAAATCATTCCGACCCTCGAGACCATACCAACCGGTCCTCATCCTGTTCTCTCTGGTGATTGTCCATTAGAGCTGAACTATGGCATTACCATGGAGGTGTATCGCGAGGAGTAACGCATCGTCAGTTCTCAAAGCGTCTGTTGCCTCACTTTGTTCTCATTCATCTTCGATTCAGGGAAGACGCTCCATCCACCATATCTTGACATGCTAACATCACTGACGCTAATCCCAGCGACACATATACCTTTGTTCAAATGGCTCCGCTAATTCTTGAAGCTTTTATCTTGAGTGTGACATCTCTGCTTGACCGCTATACAATTACCCTCCTTGCCCTTCGTAAAGAAATCAGCATAATAGAGGCTCGCCTTGTTGCTTCTTTCACCAAAAAAATAAATAATAATCGATTGCTATGTATACACCCAAATACACTAGTACGCTTTGAAATCCGAAACAAAGCCTTCGTGAAATGAGACTTTAGATTGGCATCTGGTAAGCTAACTGGTTCAAATAGTCGATTGGGGCTTGGCGGTACGTGTCATTAAGAACGGTCCTCAAGTCGATGATGACAGCATCATCCAAGAGGCCCATCGAGACTGGGTTGGAACTCGTCCACTTCGGCCAGGAGGGCGTGAGCCCAGCGTTGTTCGGATCCAGCGAGTTTGTGAACGCAATAAGATAGTCACGGAACTCGCCAGTGCCAAAGCTGTCCAAGGAGGCGAATGTCAGTGAATGATCGAAATAATGATGTGCATACGACATACGTGTTCAAAAGATCTCGTCCGTGGAACTGGGGGGAATGAGGAGAACTGATTAGATGACCAACGGTTCGTGTGCAGACAGCTATCCACTCACAGCACCGAGATAAGGGGTCTCCTTGGTGCGCTTAAATGCTGAATGGAGCGGACGTGTAAATTATCAAGGTTATTTGGCGGTTCTTCTTTCGCGAAGTAGCTTACCGAACGACCATGCATTTTGCTTTGAAGCAACATGCTGAAGGAACCAACGACGAGGGCCTTGGAATACCTGGGAGTTATAGAGCACGTAATGAGCCCAAGCGAAGGAATCTTCGATTGCGGCGCATCCTTACCAGGTCACCCTGCACTGCAGCAAGGCGCTTGAATTCAGGAGTTAGCTCATTTGCGATGCCGGTATCAAAAGGGGAGCCTTGCGTAGGATCCTGAGGATATTGAGTGGCGAGAGAGGCAAGTTGGGCTGCTGTTCCATTTGGGAGATAATATTGCTGTACATAACTGGTGAATTCGGCGTCTGTCGTCACGTTTGCATTTGCGAGTGAGAATAACCTAGGTGGGGGATATTAGGAAGTTATGAGGGAATTATCAACAATGTCACTCACGTTCCCTCGTCATCACAGTCACCAGTGATGAATGGGACATTCGCGACGGCACCACTCTCGACCAAATTGAAAGGAGGCTCAGTAATGAATACGCCATCGACTCGGGGGAGCCACGCAAGGTCGAGAGATTGGTAGCTGAAGATATCCGGGGTCTGATTAATGGCAGCCTTGATAGTGGCATAGGACACCGTTCGAAGACAAGCTAGAGTATCGGAGGCCGAAGAGCACCCAACCAGTGAAACTACTTGATCATAGTACTTCTGACCATGTGTAATATCCCCAACGGGGATTGGGCTCCCAGATTGCTGCAATCAAATGAGTCAGGACAGCTGGGAGGTAGAGAACCGCGTTCCTCGCACCATCCAAACACCACGGAACAATCCTTCAGCATCACCACCGTTGGTAACCATCTGCAGAGCGGAAGATATGGCCCCTGCGCTCTCTCCTCCTCTAATATTCATGTAGATCAGAACATGGGGTGCCCGATATTTCGAATACACATACATTGTAACCTTTGTAGGGTCACCACCAAATGTAGTGATATACTTTTGTATCCAACGTAGAGCCAGTCGTTCTGAGAGCTTGATTTATGAGCCTCGTGCATTGCATCAGAACGGAGGAAATACTCACGATCCTGAAGCCCAAGGTTGCCAACGCCTGCTGCTTTCTACGGTGGTGCGGCCGTGAGTATGATCCACATATAGATATGGAGAGCCTTACAATCTCTTTGCTAGCCATGAACCCAAGGCCGCTCACTTTTACCATAGAGAGAGAGAAAGAGTGAGTGAGTGAGTGAGTGACAATCTGAATAATAAATCGGGATACCGAGACTCACGGCGATAATTGAATGAAACGAAAATAACTGGTTGTTTCATGGAAATACTATAGTCCACAATCCCATCACCGGCGTACATGGCCGTTGCTGTAGAGACCTCAGCAACGAGAGCAAAGAGTGGAAAGAACGAAACTCACACCCAAGCTCAAATCCACCTCCGAAAATCCACTACAGAATCGTGTGAGATATTTTGAGCATTGAGACAATCTAGTTACAACAACACTAACAGCGACGACAGGTAGCTTTGAGGAAGACGTCGCAGTTGCCGGCTTCCAGACATTAATTGTCAGACCTGATGAAAGGAGAGAGGTTATAAAAGAAACATAGGTTCAGGATACCTTGCACTTCTGTCACTCACAGTCTTCGGAATCGGGATAGACTACGCCAAAGATACTATTCACAATCGCGTTGATAGTGTCTGCTGGAAGTCCTGTAAGGAGAGGGAGCGTGATGGCTTGCTGAATGCAAGCGTTGCCCATCGAGGTCGCAGTGTATGTCCCATTGTAGGGGTCATTAGCGACTGGTAACTGGAAACGGAGGTCACCGACACTACGGAGATGAAATAGGGAAAGGAGGATTATTTGAGCCATGAGAAGTTCAATAACTCATGTTGTTTCGGGCTGGACAGTGAAGTAGAGATACGTACGGTGCTAGATTGGGAAGTCAAGGATCGAGATGATCCAACCAGCAACCGCTTTAGAGCTGGGATAGAGGGTTGAACGCGTACACTTACGCTGCGCAAAAGGAATTCCCAGGAACTCTGAAACGTCGCTGTAGCTACTTGATGTCGCGCCAACAAACGTACCCTTGTCAAGGGTCACAGTTGGAGCCGAAGCTCTCTTGGAGCGCCCTGCTCCAAACCAGCGTCTGGTAGGAGCAGCCTCCACAGTAAGACCGAGACACGCGATGATGAGGGCACACAACGCTGATCCTTTCATCTTGACCACGGCCGTCACACAACAGAAAGCCGGTCTTATGGAAGAGTTAGGGACTAGTCTGGGACAGCTGAAGGGTGAAAGCACTCGTTTGAGACCGCTTTTATCCCTTATCGCTCATGAGAGTTCCCGGCTTCCGAATAGCATAGCCATAGGGAGTTGGGTCTCGTGAGGAGGACGAGAGGCTGGAAGTCGATGCGATGTATGAGAATCCGGGGTCTGCGGGGGCCGGGTGCACCGAACTCAATGCCAAGAAGTAGCAACGCGGGGCCCATCTATTTGGGGAGTAAGAATTGCTTCCGTCTAAGCAACGACAATCCTCTAGCTAAGATCCCATGTGGTAGCACATGGGTGGGGGGATGAATGTGGAGAAGCATTGACCAATACATTCTGAAGCCAAGAGAAAACTCGACGATTCGCCGAGGATTGTGGAAATTTTTACCCTCAGTAAGCTTCCATTGAATAACGCCGGCATGACGTCGTTTAGATTAGATATCTTGTCTATGGGAAGGAATTTTGAAGTTCCCAGATATCAGTCAATGAACAGCTGGGATTGATAATATTCGCCCGGAACTTATTACTGGTTCACTGCGACCTTCACACCTGCTGATGGAGCTACCAATCTGGAGCGAAGCGGAGGCAATAGCTATCTTGAGCGCTAGACGAGTGCATGAGACCTTGATTATGAGCTGGTCAGGTAGCAAGCAATTCGATTCTCATGCAAGATATTTGCCATTTTACGTGTAAACTGAGTACCGTGTAAAAGCGCGTCCTTTCGTGTGGAGCAGAGCGATTCTATGTGAGGCTCGGTAGAGACGAAGGGATCTATCAACAACAACATTTCACAGACTCACTTGAAGGATCGCAAACGAAAAACCAAGCGGCAGTTGCGAGTGTACGAATCGGATAGTTAGGAGTATTGCCGTATGTGTGCGTTGACCCAGCTGAGCTTGAGCTGTTGATTTTTGCCCAGAACATGCGTAAGTGGTGGCTCGGGGCCATTAAGATGAATTATTCTGTTATAGGGCTGAGTTCAGATAGATGCGAATCAAAGCTTGCGAGGTAGAGCAGGTGGGAGTGTAGGCTCGAGCTGCGTCAGTCTGACAAACGGCTATGCGCAGCTATCGTTGGTTAGATCAGTTTACAGCGTGGCGTTTCCCTCAGCCGAGTCTCACCAACGTACCCATCCCTAGAAGAGCGGTTATATCGAGGGAGCTGCTCCATCGGACTCAGTAGTCCTAACCCTGCTCACCGCGTGATGGCCCGGTTGTAGACTACAGGCAGTGGCCGAACAGTATGGCATGTAATGGTGAATAAATTGGCTGGTTGACAGGGACAAAGAAGCAAGTCATATGGATACAGTGAGAGAGTTGAAGATGTTCAAAGGCTACAACGATTGGCAAACCAAACAAAGGCAAATGGACACAATATGGCGAAAATTGAATGAAACCAACAAGTTGAAGTAGGTGACCGAATCGAACCTAAACCGTAGCCACCAATCCTCCTCACGTTTTAGGGGGTTGGAGAGGCGTCTACGTACTATACTGCTACATTGAGAGGAGGAAGATCCTGAGCTGTAGTCACGGTGGAGGCTCGAGGAGGGTTTCTTCGTGCCGATCGACTAGGAGGGGCTAGCGAGCAGAGCGATCAAGTGTAAATGTGGGGGGAGGAGCTACCCAACTAGGAGGTCTCGCCTTCCTTTGTGCGACTCCACCGTTATCACCGGTTCTCGGGAACCGAGGTGACGCAGACGAGGAAGCAGATGAGGTAGGGGATGACCCCACTTCGAGGAAACCTTGTGAGACACGTTCCTTTCCTTTGGGGACGCCCCTGTTGCCGCCACTGATCCATGCGGGGACATCCATGCCTGTGCTCCTGCGACGCTCAGCGTAGGGGACACTCGTTGGTTGAGGGGGATTAGACAGAGCCGCGATGATAATCTCGGCGGTTGTTGGCGGCTCGCCGTACTCGTCGTATGGACGGGGACCAGAAGAGGATGAAGGAGATTCGACACGGATGCTCAAACGGGCATGGCTGCGGGGATGAGTGTGCGCAGTTGGGGTAGGTGGGGTGACGGTTGTGGAGGGAAGCGTATTGAAGGAATGATTATTACGTGAAGAGAAGTATGGAGGGAAAAGTCCGGGAGGGAAGCATAAGAAAGCTCGCCAGGAGCTGGAGGATGAACGAGAGGATCCTGAAGTTGAAGTCTGTGAAGGAGGGAAAACACACACAAAGGCGTTAGTCTCTGAATGCCAAAAGGGAACCGATCGACTGACATTGCGAGACGAGGTAAGTGAAGGAGTGTAGGGACGGAAGCTGTTCTGATCAATCGAGTGGCGTTCGAGATGCTGGCTAGTTTCAGCACCCTCATCTGTCATCGGCGACTCCATATGCGCGGTAAGATTCATAGTGGACTTCGGGGTCATTTCGTCCACGTCGTCTTGCTGGCGCGCTTTGGAATTCCTAGGAGAGCTGGACATTGGCTGGAGAGCGATGTGGATGGGATGTGGGGAGCGGGTGGAGGGCGTCACTCGAATATTTGGGAGCACCATATTAGCGCGCGTGTTATGGGTTGGCAGAACGAAAGAGGGGGCCAGCCAAGATTCCTAGAGATGTCTAGGTGACAGTGGAGTGGCATTTATGGAGTGGTGCCTGAGACCGGACTCCTATGCAATCTGGGTGAGGATTCATTGGCAACAACAGCGTCTCTCCAAATAAGGGTGAAAGGGATAGGATGTTCGTGGTCCACAAAGGGCTCTAGAGGAGTCTGCTATACAGTTAAACTCAAAGTATGGGAACGGTGTCCACAAGCCGTCACAAAGGCGGTGGGTAAATGAGTTACTGAATCCGACAGCTACCCGGGTGTCACCCACGACATGAGTCAGAATGATTGTATATGACGTCGCTGAGCGCTCTTGGAGCGACCTGGAATATGTGTCTGCTGTGGATAACTGAGAGCTTCGAGCCAGCAAATCATTCAGGACTGCGCGATTCAAGAAGGCCCTCATAGAAGCACTGAGGACGGTTTCAACATTAATTTATCTCTTTTCTCCCTAAAACCAGTAGCATGGCACGTATTCCCGAGCCGATGATAGCAGGGGAGGGGGCAGGGTTTGTTGTCGCTTTGTGTACTGTTTGGTTCTGTTTACTTCGGTGCTCGTCCAAACATCGCGGAGTTCCAGGCTTGCGATCGAGAATGTCTTTGGCTGAGACCGTTGAATACATCCGCGGTGGGCTGGGACCACCAAAACTTCCCTTAATAATCATTCTATCCAAGAGCTCTCGTCTCTTCTCTCATAAGCCTTCGATCTCGAACCTCGCTCCCATATATTTGCTACTGCCAGCGTACCGAGCTATCTTGACTCTAACCTTGTTCTAGGAACCCACCCGCATAGACGAAACTGATATATAATCCCCTTTCCGAACGGAACACATAGCTCCTTCGTGTCCAATGGCTACAGAAAATCCTGGGCAAGACCCATACTGTCCTACCACATCGCAGCCATATGCACCGTCGTCGATCTGCACCTCGAAAAATGAATCATACGTAAATCCACAGGTTCAAGTCGCTCCGAGGTTTGAATCGAAGGACTTGCATGATGGTTTCTTTCTATTCCTCTTCGTATCTCAGGTACGGTTGACGAAACGCTGGCCGTCTTCAATGCGCATGGGGAGCTAATTATAAGGGATTATAGCTATTTGGGTTCCTAGGATGGTCAGGATATGTATTGCACCACTGGGCTAAGTTGAAGGGTGATTTTTGTGGCTGGACATCGACGGAAACGTTAACTGACAGTGTCATCATTCCACAGGTAATGCCGGAGGAGGCGCCCATTTAGAGCCCATCTCTTTCACTCTCGATCGGTGCGTCTTTGGTATCCCTCTCGACTAGCCCTGACACTGCTGATATAGCTGCTTCTGATTAGCCATACCGCCTACCTCCTCTTGATGATTACTGGGTGTGCACTCCTTCTGTCGATTGTATACCTTCTGGTCGCTAGGGCGTTCACAAAGAAGATTATGCATATCACACTCGTGCTATCGTATGTGTCAAGCTCTCCCATTTGAGCCTAGTTCTCACTGTCTTTCCTCGTTGCAGGAACGTACTCAATATCGGGATCGCCGCCTACCTTTGGGCTGAGGGATATCGGAGCGGCGCGGCTGTCGTCACCGCTATGTAGGCCCCTCTCCTACGAAAATCTAAAGATTTCCTTTCGCTCACAATGATCATGATTGGTATAGTGCCTTGATAGGAATCGTCACGTATGGCCTCAGCCTCCGCCGTATTCCTCTAGCTTCACTTCTCTTGCAAATAGTCATGGATATTGCGAAACACCATCCGGCCGTCTATCTGGTTGCTTTTTCTGCTCTATTCCTATCAGCTGGCCTGAGCACGTACGTCCGTTCTTGCTCGGAACAAGCGACCTCCATGATGACGATCGATAACAGGTTGTATACTTTTGCCATCATTGCCACATATGGGAGCTATCACCCCGGCGAGAAAAGTGCGTCCTTCCCTCTTTCCCAGAGTCCAACTACGCATTTTCCATGTTAATATTTCTACTAACATCTATAGCTTGCACTGCTAATGATTCATGTTCGGTAGGTCCCACTATTACCCAGAGTCCCTTGATTCTGTTTCTGAATCGTTGCAATTATTCTAAAGACCAAAATTGTAACTGGTATGACCCTATACCTCACATTCTCGTTCCTTTGGACATCCCAAGTTATCGGAAACACAGCACTCGCCACGCTCGCTGGAGGACCATTCGGATCATGGTATTATCTGGGGCCGAAAAGCAGCTCGGGGACTGGAATGGTATGATAAAGTCGCGCACACATCTTCGGTAGAGTGATATGCTGAGATCCGTTATCTCTAGGGTTCACATACTACTATCCATGCTCTGGGAAGGGCGTTCAAGTCACTAGGTTCCATCGCGTTTGGGTCTCTTGTAGTGACGATTCTAGAGATGATGAGAGCGTTGACAGGAATGCTGACCAGTCCTGGCGCTGGTTATGCAACGGTCGATGAGCGTAAGCGATCTGGTTCTACACCTTCGTGTCGATGGAGACCTTACATTGTAATTCCTATCGGTCAGCGTGTTCTATTCTCTGTTTGCTTTGCGTTCAATGCTTCGTTGGTCGTGAGTTTCGCCTTCGCCTTGGCCGTTCTACGATCCTATTAACCAAGCATGATACATACTGATCTTTGGCGCAGTGTTTGAGTACTTCAACCGTTATGCGTACATCGAGATCGCACTGTATGACAAGGGATACATCACGGCTGCCAAGGATTCTTGGAAGCTGTTCCAAGATCGAGGTGCGTTTTCTTGTTCTTCTGAGTAGCTCTTCTCCCTTCGATAACCATCCAATCCATGTCGATTAGGTGTCAATGCAATCATCAATGATTCTCTCGTCAATGCGGCTCTATTGTGGGGCGCGTACGCGATTGGCATCCTTTGCACGCTTTTCGCATACGTTTATCTCCATTACGTTCACCCATCGTATAACGCAAGTGGCGACTACACGGCTTTGATTATGCTCTTTGCATTCTTGATTGGTTTCCAGTGTTGTAAGCCCCCCGTCCGCTCTTGTGCATCGCCGGATATAGTATGTATTGACTGTGCTTATCACCTAGTCATTACGATGGCAAGCGCGATCGAGGCAGGCGTTTCAACTCTGTGAGTATTAGGTTTCCCTGGAGAAGTTTCCCATGAGTCGGTCGCTGATCCCCGTGCTTCACCCAGATTTGTGGGACTCGCCGAAGACCCTGAAGTACTCTCGATAGGGGCTCCAGAACTTTTCGCGGTGAGCTGAAATCTCCCGAACCTTCCAGTTATTTTAAGGAATCCTTATATTGCCCTCTGATGTAGATGATTGCGGAGAAGTACCCCCAGGTCGTCGAGGGCGTCCCACGTTCATAATATGCATCACGGGCACTATTTATGGACCTGTCTCCCCTGTTTATTCTCATGGAAATGTTTTATTTTTTGGATGTTACCCCTGTACCGTTTCGATGGTTCCTTCTGGTTGGGAACGCGTGAAACCCATGGTTTCCAGGCTAGGTGCTATACTGTCAGAGTCTATCACACAGCCATTCGGAAGCACAGCAGACATGTGCTCATCCACAAATCGTCATGATCATCAGCGGCACCAATCGTATAACCAACTTGACGATTTGCAGAGGGAATGAAAAGACTATTTGACTCAGCTTGGGTGTTATTTAGCAGTATTTATCTCGATCTCCGTCCAAACATCACGGATCAATTGCAAATCCGAGATGGGCTTGGCTGAGGACCCAACTGAATACACAGCCTCAGCACGACCGCGACGACCATCAGCCCCGTCATATCAGCGTTCTCTGATCAGAGCCCACAGGTTCTTCAGTAAGCGTCCCTTATTAGCCCCGGGCTCCAACAGTTCTGACCACCACTGCCTCGCTGTCTCCCGTCTCCTGTCTGTTTTCCTCTTTTTTCTTTTCTTTTTTAGCTACCGCTGGGCGGTCTCGGCTACAAACTTCCGTCCCCCGAACCTAATCTAGACAGTCGCGCTTAATCTCCTCCCAACCTCCCTCGCTCTTCGCTCCTCCTTGCACTTGCACGCCATTATGCAAAACTCAGGGCAGGGTAACTACTATCCTCCACCAAACGCTCCGTACAACCCCTCGTACAACCCATCGTACAATCCTGGCCCATCACAGCCATACGCGCCATCGTCAACATATCCTCCTAAGAACGAGTCTTATGTTCCCCCGCAAACACAAGACACCCCGCGCTTCGAGTCGCAAGGGTTGAACGATGTCTTCTTCCTGCTACTCTTCGTTGCTCAGGTAGGGTCGAACATTGTGCTGCTGCGCATCCTCGTGCACAACACTCATCAGGCGCAATAATAGTTACTAGGATTCCTGGGATGGTCTGGCTATGTCCTCTATAACTGGGTCAAGTCTGGAGGTCAGCTTCGTGAATCAAGAACGCCAGGCACCTCGACTGACAGTGCTGCTTCTTGGTATCAGGGAATGGTGGTGGCGGCCTTGGCAACAATTCTGGCTCCGTCTCGTTCACACTTGACCAGTGAGTGTATATTTAGGTCACCGCCTGCCCCACACGTGTTTTACTGACTCAGTTACGATCCATAAGACACACCGCCTACCTCCTGTTGCTTATCACGGGATGCGCGCTTCTACTCTCCATTGTCTATCTGATCATTGTCAGGGCGTTCACGAAGATCATCATGCACATTACGCTCATCCTCTCGTACGCACGCCGCTCCTCGCATCTGAGATCTAGGTCTTGACAACTACCCTTTTTTATAGGATCCTTCTCAATATCGGGATCGCTGCCTACCTCTGGTATGAGAAGTACTACAGCGGTGCCATTGTCGCCACTATTTTGTGAGCTCAACTGCCTACCATCTTGTGGCAAAGCCCTTCTGATCATTATCACTGGAACAGCGCTGTACTCGGAGTTCTAGGCTACTGGGCTGGTCTCTCAAGGATTCCATTGGCCTCGCTTCTCTTGCAGATTGTGATGGATATTGCGAAGCATCATCCGGCGGTGTATATTGTTGCCTTCGTCTCCCTCTTCTTGTCTGCGGGCCTCAGCACGTACGTCCATTCACTTCTTGGCCTGAAATTATCTCTGAACTAACCGTCCATCTTAGGTTGTACAACTTTGCAGTTATTGCAACTTACGGGAGGTATCATCCCGGCGAGAAGAGTGAGTTGTCTTCAAGTCAAGGAACTGAATTCATGCGCTAATCTTGCAATCCAACCCTGTAGCATGCACCGCTGATAATTCGTGTTCGGTGAGCTACCCTCCAAAAAATGCGATGAGCAGGACAGCATTTTCTAATCCTCTTTTTTTTTTATCCCTCTAGAGCGCAATTGTGACTGGTATGACCATCTACCTCACGTTTTCATTCCTCTGGACATCCCAAGTTGTCGGAAACATGGCTCTCGCCACCCTCGCTGGGGGGCCATTTGGGTCTTGGTACTATCTGGGACCGAAGAATAGCGCTGGAACCGGCATGGTAATGACAAAGTTTCGCCTACTTTGGTCAGCAAGTGGACTCACGCATGTTTTCACTGTAGGGTTCGCACACGACTATCAACTCTCTCGGAAGGGCATTCAAGTCGATGGGCTCCATCGCGTTTGGATCTCTTATCGTGACGATCCTTGAGATGATCAAGATGTTGATGCACGCATTGAGGAATTCGGCTCAGCAGGATGATCAACGTAAGTACTGGATATTTGAATCATACTTTTGCCTCTGGTAAACCTCGTTCTCATTCTTTTTTTCTATATCGGGTAGCTCTGCTCGCCCTTCTTGCATGCTGCGCGGAATGCTTCATCGGATGTGAGTTCTTGCATCTTTCATCTCACGAGAACTCGAACTAAATGCTAATGCTCAATCCAGGCATCGAGGGGATGGTCGAGTATTTCAACCGCTACGCCTATATCGAGATCGCGTTGTACGGAAAAGGATACATTACCGCTGCCAAAGATACCTGGAGGCTGCTGCAAGACCGAGGTACACTTTCTCATGCATCACCACGACGAGAGCTACTTTTCCTAACACTTTTCGACATTAGGTCTTACTGCGCTCGTCAATGATTCTCTCGTCAATATGGCGCTCACGTGGGGTGCTTATGCCGTCGGTATTCTGTGCACGCTCTTTGCGTACCTCTATCTCCGTTATACGCACCCGGCGTACAACGAGAGTGGTAACTATACTCCAGTCGTTATGCTCTTTGGCTTCTTGATTGGGTTCATGTGCTGTAAGCGTCAATTTCTCCGAACATTTGATTATGATTATGCTAACCTTGACTGCTTTCTAGCCATCACAATGACAAGTGCGCTCGAAGCAGGTGTATCAACGATGTAAGTCATAGATCCCATTATATCCTGCGCTGGTTTTCTCGCCATGTAGTTTCATTTGCTAACATTGCTTTTCTCTCTCAGATTCGTAGGCCTTGCAGAAGACCCTGAAGTACTTGCGATCCGAGCACCGGAACTTTTCGCGGTACGTCGAGACATCACGACTCCAATCTGGTACAAAATGTTCTAAATTCACTTTACTTTTGTAGATGATTGCGGAGAGGTACCCACAGGTCGTCGAAGGCGTTAACCAATAATGACACATCACGATGTTTTCCCTTGAGTCTCCTTTGTCTTGCCTGTGCCCTCTCTCTCTCTCTCAACTCTTCACGAATGGACAGTTTTGATTTTCTTGAATGTTTCCAGTTTCCCTGTTATGATGCCCAATTGCATTGCAGCTCTTGTCAAATAATACCCGATTTCTCTTTCTCGTGAACAAGTGCGCAACGCTGGGGTGACAACGCGAGCTGTCACGGTCCATCCCTAAGCTTTCCGGGAGGTTGACTTCTTACACTTCGGCGGGTCATTTAGAAACCCGTGAAACATGTGAAAGTGACCCGAACTTATAATTTGATAATCGGTGATCAGCACAAGGAGGAGCAGCGACAACCACCTAAGAGCCAGCACGTGACGATTTCATTTAGCTGTCTGAGACATTCCCAGTCTCGCGTCCAGAACCTACGGATAGTAGTGATTCCCCGACTTGTTTAGAAGAACCGACAATGAATCCACTCTCATCTGCAGCTCCTTCGATGGCTGGCGATCGACCTCAAGCACAAGAACTCAATCTGACATCCCTGCCCGACGACGTCCTCATTAACATCTTCTCCCAGTCCCTCACCCCCGTAGACGTAATCTCCCTCAGCCATGTGAGTGGTATATCTCTGCTTTAAAGCTCATGCGCTGAACGCACCTTACCTAGACTTCCCAGATGCTCCGCTCGTTTACAAGCCTTGACGTCATCTGGCGAAGGGCTCTACTTTATCGACCTGCTCACATCCCAAATTTCCTCCCTCTCCATTTTTCGGACCTTTCGGGCACCTCTGCGACTAGAGGGGCCCAAACTCCTACTATGGAAGGTTATACTTCCGTCGAAGTCGCGCACGACCTATCACACCCTTCTCCTTCCTCCCTCCGCGAAAAGTACTTCGATGCTCTACGAGCTCGAAAAGCACTTTGTGAGCCGAATGTATGTATAGAGAAAACCAAACTAGTCGTCGACTTTGAACCACAGTATCGGGTGCGTGGAATGGGGCTCACCATTGCAGGGGAGGTTTTCTGGGTGTGTTTCGATCAAAGTATTCAATTATTTGATCTACGCGGCCCCAAGATTATCAGCTATAACGTCGAGCTTTCCGATGCTGGTGATAGTACTCCACCTATCAGAGATTATAGGCCGATGTGGCCTATCGTCGAATTCGGCCGCTGGCGGGAGGAAGAAGGTGTCGTATTAGTCGCTAACTCGTTGTGAGTTCCTCATCTACTTGTATAATGGATGTTTCCGTCAACATTCGAACTCATTTATCTCCAGGAATAGGAAACGGCTGGAGGTTTTCTTTCAGCCGATGCGTCGTCGCAATATCGGTGACGACCCTGAGACTGTCTCACAGCCAGTCTTCATGTACCAAATCAAACTCCCCTCGATAGCAAAAAAGGTCTCTATTTCCGGACAATACTTGATTGTCTTCATGAGAAGCACCTTGAAGATAATTGATATGACATCACCGAAAAGGGTGTTTTTGCTCCAGAAAACGGTTCGTCCTGATATATGACAACAATCTATAGGCCTAACTGACCAGGTTGTACATACGCTGTAGCCGCATCCAGAAAATTTATTGTGTGAAGTATTCAACGATGAATTTCTTCTGACATCAGAAACAAGGAGCTCTTCGCCTACGTCAACAGCAACAATTTACCCCCTCCATGCGTTCCAGGACGATGGTGGTTCATTGGAACGCACCTATGCTAGATCAGGGTTCCTTGACGGGCAGCTTCTTTCGATCCCGCGCTCGCTCTCGTTCAACGCGGCTACATCACACGAGGATATGTGCTTCTGGGTCCATCGCACGGATCAGGACTCGTATGATCCCTTGCGCGTCAAGTTCGTCAGAGCGTCTACAAATCTCTCCAATCTTCCAAATCGCTCGAGAGGCTCTACTTTCTCGCATGAATACCCGATCGAGCTTCTATATCCTGAGCTAAAGCAGCCGTTCCTTACGAGGAGTGTGTCAAAGCAGGCTGCGCGCAAAGTGCATAAAACCCCTACCGAGGTATTGGAGCGGGTGGCTGTTCGCGACGTCTCATCCGTCCAAGGGTGTGACCGATTGCTGAGTGTCATATCTAGTTGCTCAACTGTGAGCGAGCGCATCATTCTCGAGGATTTGGGCCTGCACGGCGAACGCTGGACAATCGTTGTCACTGGAGTTGCGCCGGATGGGGAGTCACTCGTCCACAAGTCGTTATTCGTGCTCAACACCTCTGGAGACCAGATGGAAATCCTTAGTGACGGGGACCGCAAGCAATTCGCGTGGAATGAAGCGTCGGGAAGAATCGCAATCAAGTCATGGGAAGAGCTGGATGACGAAGAGGGAGCATCAGAGTCCCCAGCGACCATTCGTCTGTATCAGCTACGTTCAGCCACCGCCACCGAGACATAATGCTGATCATTACGCCAAAATCGATCGCTTTCCGAGCTATGTATTGAAAGCTCAGCAACCCATGCCCTCGTATTGGAATCCCTCACAATGGGCCTGGCAGAGGCACCGTTGGACTCGTCAGGCGGTATATGAGATGTGCGCGCCACCGCATAGGGTATTGTAGGTAAAGAGAAAAGGAAGGTAGGCATCACCAAGCAATAGATGATTTTAGCGTACCACAGACTTCCCAAACGAGAATTTGTAAGGCTGAACTTGTGTGTGACTGGCTCGAACAAATGTTCGCTCTTGGGTGCTTCCTCGGACCGTTTGACCCACTCGATGATGAGCTCACTACGTTCCCCAGCTCTCCCGACTGCCTCTGATCGACTTCGGAGACGAGAGCTCAATCTGACCTCCCTCCCTGAAGATGTCCTCATCAATATCTTCTCGTACCCTCTATCCCTAGCGGATATGATCTCACTCAGTCATGTTAGTGATGTATTTCTGATCTGCACATCATGCACTGACCGGACTATACCTAGTCCTGTCGATTGCTCCGCTCTTTGACAGCCCTGGACGTAATCTGGCGGACTGCATTGCTTCATCGGCCACCTCACATCCCCAATTTCCTTCCTCTCCATTTCGGGGATCTCCTGAATCCCAATTCGACTGGTCAAGTTCAAACACCCACTATGAAGGGTTATACTTCAGCGGAAGTTGGGCAAGATATATCATATCCGTCTCCTTTCTCGCTTCGAGAGAGGTACTTTTGTGCTCTACGAGCGCGAAAGGCTCTCTGTGAGCCGGATGTATGCATGGAGAAGACCAAGCTGGTCGTGGATTTTGATCCACATCATAAGGTTCATAGTATGGGTTTCACCATTTCAGGGGACATTTTTTGGGTGTTCTTTGATCAGAGGATGGAATTATTTGACCTGCGCGGCCCAAAGATCATCGCCTATAACATCGAGCTGTCCAGCACTGGTGACAGCACTCCGCATACCTGAGACTACAGGCCGATGTGGCCTGTCGTGGAAATGGGCCGCTGGCGAGATGAGGAAGGTGTCATATTGGCCGCGGGTTCTTTGTGAGTAATGCGAGTGCTTGCAGAACACATGCGACGATCAGTCGAAGCTCACTTTCCCTTAGGAATCAAACAGGACTCGAGTTCTTCTTTCAGCCTATGACCGTTTCACACCAAACTCCGACTGTCAGTGACGACTTGAAGAACCTCTCCCAGCCGGTCTTCATGTACAAGATTGGCCTCCCTTCGATGCCCAAAAGTGTCTCTGTTTCTGGACACTATGTCATTGTATTGATGCAAGACAGACTGAAGATAATCGACCTAACCTCACCGTCGAGGACTTTTTCATTGCGACAAACGGTTCGTCCTCATATATTGTGTCAATAACTTTATCTAACAAGGTTATATCCCGATTTAGCCACCATCATCCTCATTGAAATGTGAGATCATAAATGAAGAGTTCCTTCTGGTGTCAGAAAAAAGACATCATTCATCAGCAGTGACACGTTACTCTCTGCATGCACTCCTTGATGACGGTGGTGCTTTGGGGGACATATATGCGGGGAGCGGCTTCTTTGTCGGGGAGCTTCTGTCGATCCCTCACTCAGTCTCATTCGATGCAGCCTCATCACAAGCAGAGCTGTTCCTCTGGCTCCACTGCACCGATCGGGGATTCTTTGAATCTACTCGCGTGAAGGGTATCCGAGCTTCCACTAGCCTCTCTAATCTTCCAGATCATTCGAGAGGGTCTTCTCTCTTGAGGGCTTATCCGATCGAGATTTTGTATTCCCAGCTGAAATATGCACCCCTTTGGTGGGATGAGTCAACGGGAACGTCAGAAGATATCCTCGAACGAGTGGCTATTCATAGTATCTCGTCGCTACAAGGATACGATCATTTGATCAGTGTGGTCTCTACGCACTCATCTCTAGATGAGAATACTCTTCCTGAGCATCTAGTCGACCTGCTTGGCGAACGCACAACAATCGTCGTCACTAGGGTTGCGCCAAATGGAAAATCTCTGGTCCACAAGCAGATATTTGTCCTTAACACCTCCGGAGACCAGAAGAAACCCATCACAGACAGGAGTCGTAAAGAATTCGCGTGGAATGAAGCTTCAGGCAGGATTGCAGTCAAGTCATGGGAGGGGCTGGATGACGAACGTACGGGCTCAAAATCCCCCACAACCATTTGCCTGTATCATCTGAGCTCGATCTCCATCGAAAAAACGTAGATTTACCCATTGCACCTTAGATTCGATTGCCCTCTGGCGTATGCATTGATCAG
>WIDE01000137.1:13588-32206 GCA_015039315.1 Clavulina sp. PMI_390
TGACTGACTCATTCTCCACTTCAATTCGCCCATCGACACCATACACTTCAAACGCGTGGCGATCACCCAACGACGTGCAAACTCTATGGCCCAATGAATCACTTGTGCAATTCTGTTTTGGCTTTTCTCACGCCAGAAATGTGACGGTCGAAGGCACGGCTGTTCTCGATGTGGTCAACTGCGGAAGAAATGCGCTTACGCTCTAGGCATAGCTCAACGTCAGACAAGAACGGAGGTTCTACAAGCGCGGATTCTTGAGCTGGAACTCAAGATTCGTAGACTAGTCATTGCGTCGACGCATGACATGCCTTTGGCGTCGGGCAAACTCTTACGACGAATCGAACGATTGGGAGCTTATGATCAGCTCTTACCTAATATCCAATCCCCATGGCTGACGATATACCCCAGCATTGAGGTCGATGCACCTGAAAATCCAGTATCAACTACACGTGAGTAGATTTCTCGTAATTATTGACTCCTCTGGTCTTAGGGGAATGTCGTCTTCATCATAGAAGGAAACGGTTGTATGATTCAAAGAGCTGTAGTCGAGCATGAGTTAGGGACAACACAACTCATGGGATATGACGAGCTACCACCTCCACTGTCACGTCGCCTGTCAGTTAATTGCTCGTGACTAACCCTAAAACATCCGTTCATCAAGGTTTTTCTCTCTCAGAATCAGCTTGTTCCTGCCATACCGCTGCCACTTCTTCTTCAACATGGATGTATCCTACTTCCTCCATTGTTTCTCCCTTCCTTCTGCTCATCCCGAGTCGATACATCCTTGCTTGCTGAACGCTTGTTATCTTGGCGCATGCGTTAATGGTGGGGCAATTATCTCCTCCTTTCAGCCCTTCTTTGTCAAACGCACTCGCCATTTTCTTGGCCAAGCTCTCATGTTAGCTGATCGTATACCCCACTTCCTTTGGGCGAGCATCGTGCTGAACACTCACTTCGCGAGATTACGACGTTTGGAGGAAGCAGCGGCCGTGATAGCCCCTGCCGCCCATCTGGCGTCTGCATGTGGTTTAGGTCATCTTGTTGGAGTAGAGGAAGACATTTGTATCAGTGATAGCTTTTGGCCAGCACCAGAAAATGAGTGGGCAGCAGCAGACCGGGCACATCTATCGCACTCGTTCTATATTGCCGATCAGATGTTTTCGCTGATTTCCGGTTATCCAGCGACATTTGCAGGCAATCATGATTGGGGTTCCACCACCGAGATTGCTCAGCTTCAATGCCGACTCCGAAAGGTATTGCTTTGTTATCTCGTTATTTGCGCTAATGCTGAGGCTTTTTTTTTTTTTTTTTTTTTTTTTTTTTTTTCAAGCAGAGTGCAATAATGAAAGACCATGGAGGAATGATCAGCCTCTGGCCGAGCGGCGACCATCTAGTAGCGGCGGTGCTCAAGATATTTGAGAGAGTTCGGAAGTTTGCGCTTTCCGTTACTGGTATGTGCAGACTCCCGATCTAAATTTGACAGAGATTTGACTCTGCTATGCTTTTCACAAGAAAACGGCGCACGTTCAGACGAACGAACGTACCACCTTCTGAGGCATCACATTTCATCTTATCTAACACTCCTGCCCCCATTATGTGACCCGCATACCTTCCAACCATGGGAGGCCTTCGGCACATTCAGCTCCAGCACCTTATTTGCATATATCACACTGCATGGCAGCGGGTTAGTTCTCCATAGCGCGCGAGCTAGGGGTGATCTCGAGGCACGACATCAGATGGTCGGATCCATGAGAACGCTTGTGGATGTGTTGGATAAGATTCAGCGCCTTAGACGGCTTCATGGCATACAGACAGGCTTAGTGCCAATGGTGAGAAACAAATGTAGATTGGCTTCGTGTCCTAACCCAACCCCTCAGGTTCATGTAACAAATGCAGCGCGCATCATTGTTTGTCAGCTCCGAAACTCTAAAGCTGGGATGATGACCGCGAGACTGTGCACAGAATATTGTTCAGGCCTTGAGATCCTCATAGACTACATCGATGACACCCACCGCCTATATCCCGCTTGGGGTGAGTCCCAATTCCAAGACTGCGTTGCTTTGTTCGATTAAGTGTTCTCCTGTCCTTCGCTATCGCTTATTATAGCGGGAGCACCTGTCATGCTCAAAGACCAACTCATGTCGGTACTCAACCCACGGGTCAACTGATGTGGCTTAGATTGGCCAGCTATATCGAGAAGAAATATTTACCCTTTCGAGCTCCTCCCTCATCCGGCTGCTAGAGCTGTCCCACCATTTGCGCGTTACAATATTTGCACGGACCTTTCTCCGACGAGAAGCTCACTCTGTTGCTGCTGGTCATTGCAACCAATATTTTTATCCGCACTGCTTTGCATACTAGTAGTACAACAAGTACAGATACTATGATAATTGGAGGGCATCCATACGATCGGCTCCGTGAGATGAATGAGAGGCCCAGTGGCACGGGCAAAATTTCGAAGAAAGTATAAGTATATTGGTTGATAATTCTCCATTAGTTGGGCACTCTCACGTCGTGCATGCGCAATTCATTCATACAATACCGAATAATCCGAAATTATCCTCCCCTGCATCATATCCATTTTTGCAGTCCGTCCGAGTGGAGGCGACTAAAACCGCCCCATGAACAGTCTCCTGCAGAATTGGGAGATAACCTCCGAATGTCTCTAGCTCGAGAGGGAGAGCTCCGGCTTTTTGACGAAGATCCATTGTCGTGTTGAGATGGGGAAGCAAGGCCGAGTTGGCACGCATAGCTTCCCAGGTGGAAAATATGAGGCGTTTCAATTGAAAGGCATGGGTGCGGAGTGGGGTTGTCAAGAAGCGGATTTCTTCATCGTTGCTTTCTATCAGGATGAGATCCCGCAAGGCTGGTGCATGTGTGAGCTGGGCCAGGTTAGACACAAATTAGTGTTGCTTTCAGATGAAACCTGAACCACATTCGAGATGACTCACAAATGATCCAAAATGGCTTAGTAAAGGAGGGTTGGTGGAAGGATCCACACCTGAATCAGTGACGTCTCGCAGCTGGAGTGTCAGCAGCGAAGGGCACCTGCAACTATGCAATATCAGTTCCACTACTCGAGGAGGATTTGAAGCAAGCCAGACAGTCTCCAGGTACGGAAAGACATAACTTTCTTCAGAAAGTGTCAGCTGATGATCGAAGAAATTCGTCTCAGAAACATTATGGATAACGAGGCTTTTGAGCGAGTGAGCATAACGTATAGTTTTGTGATACATGCTGATAGCCATTGGAGCGCTATAAAGGGAGAGATGCTCAAGCCGGCCGAGGATTTTTTTAGGGAGCTCCACCCGCGCGCGCTCAACCTCCAGGTTCCTCAACGCCGGGAACCTTCCGTATTCCAGAAACGATAGCCCTATAGGCCCGTCCTCGATGTCAGACCACCAGGCACCGCATGTGGCGCAAGATTCGGGGAACGAGATTGTGATGGTTTTGAGCGCCGTAAACCTCCTCCCGTGTGAACCGAACAAATCGGTTGTACCGACTGAGGTATCCCAGTGCAACGTTTCAAGCCGGCAATCCACATCCGGGAGCGACCCGGCCAGTTTTTCAGGCCAAGGGAACAAATCCTCATTGACATGAAGATACAAAGGAGAAGATTGGCTTCGCAAATGATGAGTTTTGGTTCTCTTCAGGTCATCCCCCACATGAAGCGTCATCGTCGCCCAAAGTGTGGGCCGATTGAGTGCGATAAGGCGCCAAGAGGAACAGACTGCTGCAAGCGCAGCTACTGAGGAATCGTTGGCATCTGCTACCAGTCGAAAAACCTCGTGCATGAGTTCGATTGGCAGTGCCGCAATAGGCGTCAAGGCAGAAGCACATGCAGCGCGCTGGCGCAGGAGTCGATTTTTCATTTGGGATATCTTTTGAAAGATTTTAGACAGCTCATCTTCGTATAAATCAAAGATGGCAAGATTCTGATTAATGGCAGATGTTTGGGCTGGTCGACGAGAAGGAGGATGGTGGAGGATGATTGGGGTTGTATCGGCTGTGAGGCCACTCATGAGATCATCTATGGAGTTTAATGCTTTATTCGCTGCCAAAAAGGCCGCCGAAGTCATCTTTAGACGAGAAATTGGCAGTGAGCAGCACGCAGCTACAGCGAGTCATTGTGGGGTGGGATCGATACTCACACAAGGGCGAGAAAGAAATGGCTGCGCTGATTTCCCCGTTGATCGATGCAGCTTCGATTGCTGTCCGACTCTGTGAGGGGGTGCGCAAGCTTTCGTGAGCGGAACAAGTGCAGCGCCGTGACAGTGACAACACGCGTCTGAGCGTTGGCATCTTTTCCAGGAGCTCCCGTCGTTCCAGAGAAGAAAATCTGGCATCATCAGGAGCCGTCATAGTCTGCGTTAAACGGTCATTTCAGATCTTTCTGCTGGCGTCGGCGTTAGCTTAAGGGTCCCTCAGCCGTTCATCGTGTGATCCGTCGCACACCTTTGTTGTGGTTCCATAGAGCTTCGCCTCGCTTCGAGCAGGCGTAATGAGGTGAAGTTTTTGGGTCTTGGTCGCATAGATAGGGATGCAATGTCTTTCAGTGCGTTCACTGAAGTAGAGCTTTTGAGTTCAAGTTGTATCTCTCGTTCATCCCGACGACGTTCGCTTATTGGCAATTGAATTGGCGTCATAAACTACAGCCGCCCTGCATGCGCCGCCCATGCCCGAACTCTAGCCTCGACCTTGGGCACAATGCTCACTAAAGGTGATGCGTGCCTTCAATGTCGTAGGGATAAAAAGGTCTATCTACTTTTTTCAAGTTTAAGTTCATATCCTAATGATGATTCGCTGATCCGCCACCATCACTACACATGTTCCTCCATCTTCTTTACGACCCACTAATCACTGGTGATAACTTCCCTCTATCCTGCTCAATCTTATTCTTGGGTCAACCATGACTCTCCAGAAATGCAGCGGCTTGAGGCCCACCTGTCCTCGGTGTCGCCAACTTGCCAAAGAGTGCGTTTATGCGGCCGGAGTAATGCGGCGTCAGGCATTGACAATAGCAAGACTGGAGTCCCGCGCGATCGAGTTGGAGATGATGATTCGACGGCTAGTTCTTGCATCTACGCACGACCTGGCCTTGAGGTCCGCTCGGCTCCTTGGACGGATCGAGCGGTTGGGCTACTTCACTATACCCCCAGGATTCCAAGGCGCAACTTGGCTACCTATTCATGTGTACCCTGGGACCGGCTACATCGAACCTAGAAATGAAGTCGAAAAATCTCGAAGCACAGGCCTCGAAGAGCTCCCATTTCCACTATCACATCACCTGTGAGTTCATGCTCATGATACTCACTATTCTGATTGTTTGAACTTCTTTTGAGTTACCAGAATCAGCACATTCTTACAATATCGGTTCCATTTTTACTTCTTTTTCATGGACTCTTCCTACTTCCTGCACTGCCTCTCTCTTCCACCCTCACACCCAGAATCCATCCACCCTTGCCTCTTGAACGCCTGCTATCTCGGAGCATGCGTCGTCAGTAGAGGCAGCCTGACCCTTCTACAACCCTATTTCGTCAAGCGGACTCGGTATTTTCTACAACAATCCCTCATGTACGCCGACCGCATCCCTCATTTCCTCTGGGCGAGCATGATCTTGGGCTGTTACCTCGCAAAAACGCGCCGTGTTGAGGAAGCCTACGTCGTCATTAGCGGCGCCGCTCGGTTTGCATCTGGATGGGGCCTCGTTCACGATTCCGTTGCTGGAACCGACCCGAGTGAAAACCTCATGCCACCGCCGACAACCGCGCGAGAGCGCACCGATCGCTTCCACCTCGCGCGTTCGATCTATATTTGTGATCAGTCCTTAGCCGTCCTGACTGGATGTCCTATGACCTTCCTTGGGTACGATGAGCAATGGGGCTCATCCATGGAGTTGGCCGAGTTGCGCCGGAGGAGAGAGGTTCGGTTTTCTTTCGTCATCATTCTACTGTCGATGGCATTTTCATCTAACATTGCGTAGGCTAAGACCTCCATGGATGATGACTCGCTGGGCCCTTGGCAATCTGACGAGGATCTCAAAGTGTCGATCCTGAAAATCTTCGAACGAGTAAACAAGTTTGCTCGTGCTGTGTGCGGTACGTCTCCTTACACACCAATATGCAAGAATCACCGTTGACCACATTCTTTCAATAGAAACAGGATTTCAGCCACTACGAGAGAAATATCTTGCCCTAGAATATCTAGTAGCTTCTTATCTTGCTATCGTCCCTCCGCTTCCCGACTTACGAAAACATCAGCCCGTCAAACCATTGAGCGATGTAAACATCAATGTGTTATTTGCTCATACGGCGCTCAATGGATCTGGGTTGATTTTGCACAGTCTACGGGCTGGGGACGATCTCGAAGCTAGGCGGAAGATGCTTGGCTATATGCGAGCTCTTGTGGACGCCCTTGAGAAGATCAAAGAGCACAGGCGTCTGCACAGAGTACAGACAGGGTTGATCTCAATGGTGTGTATGGTTCTAGCGTCCTAAACTTTGCGTTCCATTGATGCTCCTGCAGGTTCACATCATGAACACGATCAGGATAGTAGCCCATGAGCTTCAGATGCCAGGTACCAGGGGAAGAACCAATTTATCCGCAGATTATTGTCAAGCTCTGGAGGTACTTCTGGACTACGTCGATGACTCAGGTCTCGTATATCCGGCTTGGGGTAAGCGTCTCTTCTCGATGTTCAATCGACTGCGAATGTTGCCTGATTTCTATCTGTCGTCGTCGACTGCAGCAAATACTCATGTCACACTCAAAGCTCCACTAACCACAGCGGTGAAATCATTGAGATTTTGATGGAGCCATCGCAGTAGACTCAGCTCGCAACTGTACATGCCATGTCATCGATGTACTAATACAGGCAAATGTAGTCTTAGTGAAGCGAACACAAGATCACGCTGACCACAATCGCTGTCCATCTTCCTTGACTAGCTCAAAATAAGGTTCCTGCTCGCTACCGATGCCGAACAGCAGCTTGTCTGCCCCTCGATCCCCATGTGTGCCTGATCCCCAGACACACTCTCCTGCGCCATCGAAAATAAGCTGTTGAGAATGGAAAGGGGGGTTAGGGAGGAGGTAACAATTGGAACAAGACGAATGCGTACCAAATGCCCATCAC
The DNA here is from genome assembly GCA_015039315.1 of Clavulina sp. PMI_390. Classification (NCBI taxonomy): domain Eukaryota; kingdom Fungi; phylum Basidiomycota; class Agaricomycetes; order Cantharellales; family Hydnaceae; genus Clavulina; species Clavulina sp. PMI_390. Next base: position 20,721 of record WIDE01000137.1, read on the forward strand.
CCTGCAGGCTCATCCTCGCTGCCATATCGTCGCCACCTTTCGGCTGTTCGGGCCCAAACACTTTCAGCACTGACCATTTACTGAAATCCAGCGGCCACTCCAATTTTTCAGTATTTAATTCCTCTCTCGTATGCGCGACCCCAAACTGGCACTGTGGTGTAATGGTGAACAGGAGAGTACCACCATTGAACGGCGGATGGGGAGTAGGACGGGAGACGAATTTGCCAACGGGGAATGAGGAAAAACGTGGAGCCGAGTAATGGGAGGCATAAAGGATGTTGCCGGTGGATGAGGTGACGAGGACGTAAGGTTTTGATGAGGAAAACGTGAGGCGAGGAGAAGAGGGGCGCGGAGATTGGGACGGAGGAAGATAAGACGGGACATGAGGCGTGAGGTCACATAGGAGATTGAGGTGTGAGTCCATCACCACTAGCTTGCCGCTTGGCGTAAACTGGAGCGAAGCATGCTCTGCGTTTGCGTAATGTTGCGGATGAAGCATATGCCGAATTCCAGCTTCCCATAGCGTCATACCGTCAGTCGCATTCCGCACTCGCAGCTCCAAGTCATCTGCAAAAACGACCTGGACGCCGTTTAGTTCTAGCACCTCATTCCTTCTCATCGTCAGCCCTCCACCATCGAAAGCCAAAACATTTGACGGGCCTTCCTTAATATCCAACAGTCCCCAAATCTTACCCTGTACGAATTCAAGTTGTAATCGCAGGCTTGACATATCTGCTTCGCCTCCCTCCGCGTTACCCCAGCGATCGTGAACAAATGGCGCGGGTGCAGCATTGAGGAAGTTTGGAAGCGTGCTAGAGATATCACCTTCGTAACGAACACCATCCTCAGAGACATTGTCCATGCACGTCCAGTCGGCGATGTCAGATCCAACGGGGAACCCATACCCAATAGTCCCAGCACCGATCGGTCCTAGATCGGCATTGAATGCCGAAGAAGAGGGATGGGTGATGCGGGATGTGTCGCGGGTGATAAGATTATGAGAGACCGTGCCACCATGGCAGAGCTGGCGCTTCTCATTTTGCTGCCACCAGACTGAGGGACCCTGACCGATACCGATCTTCATCATTGAACCAGCGGTGATGAGGGTATTGTGTGTGACGCGAGTGAAGGCAAAATTGCCGTTTTCTGTTATCAGGCAAGAGCAATGAAGCAACAGGCTTAGGGGACCCAGCTAGTGGAGCGAGCAGACGCCACTCACCAACGATATAGTCGACCATATTGATGGCACCAAGCCCTAATCTAGTTTTTGTCACCACTGTGTTAGAAGTAACGAGGCTACCAGGCGCATTGAACAACACTATACAAATGCGGCCATCAGAAATAATTGGGAAACGGTCTATAGGCTGAAGACATACCGATTCCACCGTCAGTGGTATCAATAATAAGATTACCTGCGACAAGACCATCAGATGCAGCATATGATATTCCATCTGCCCATCGCCCTGATTCTTTGTCTGCGCCAACGCCAGCTGGGCCGATCGCGTTATTCGTGATTCGCACATTGAGTGCTCCCTCGAAAGCCTGCACGCAAGACCAATGACGGGGATTTCGGACAACGCAGTGATCGAGAACCTATGCATGGGATGAAAGATGAGCATCCCCCCCGGGAAAGCAGGTACAGGTTTGAGAATGTCTGGGCGATCACAAACCTGATTCCTTGCCTTGCCCCCACCTAGCTGAACCATGACGCCGCTCTTCTCGTCCCATCCGTATTTTTCCTATATGAACGCTGGTAAGAGAAAAGCGGATGTCTGGGGTACGTAGAGATCGTACTTTGTTACCCTCAATAACGAGATTTCGTATCCGAATACCACTCTTGTCGAAGGCGTGGAGAATATGACCGTGCAGACCCTCTTGCGCGTCAAGCTTCGCCATCTGGCCTTCCTCAGTCGGATATCCTAGTGTCGCCAACTCCTGGAAATCCTCCATTAAGATTGTCTCTTCGATGTTCCATACGGAACCAGTAGGAAGGTACACTGTCCCAGTGCCTATCTCCTTCAATGCGCTCTGGATGGTTGCAGACGTGTACTCTTCGGGGGAGTTGGGTTTGAGTATGGTGTGCTTCTGTAAAGGATAGGACGGCAATTCAGGTGTAGGGTAATCGCCTGGACGATAGATTGCTCCTGCTTGGGGAGTGGATTTTGGAGGTCGTGGAGATGCAATTGGGGGAGGTACATTAGATAACGAGGGAGACGATGGTTTAGGAGATGGACGAGGAGGTACGATCGGGGGAGCGTTCGTGTTTTGTGGGCGCCCACTCGGGATTGGAGGTGGCGCATTAGGGTAGGAGGGAGGCGCGGGATAAGATGATCCTGGGTAGCTACCAGAGCCTGGAGGAGGAGGGGCGTTGTAACTATATTGATTCATGTAGGGTGGACTTGTGGGCATCACTGCAGGTCCCTGTTGCTGCTGCTGCTGCGGCCAACGATTTGGGTCTGCTGCCCGCTGCGAGTCATCGCCGATATGAAGCTTGTTTTTGAGTCTCCCAGCAAGATTGTTTAGCTCATTCATGATTGCAGAGGTAGAGTTTCCTAGAGCGCCGTACTGGATATAAGATGCGAGGAGGATGCCAGAGATAAGAACGATGAGATGGGTCGTCACAAACAGCGATTGCTTGGCGCCGCGATGACCTAAGCCTGCAGCCACTTCTAATAACTGTATTGGGCGCTTTCGTAGGACTGACTGCCAAAGAACGCTCGTCTGCTGAAATTTGTCGCCTTGAGGCTCAATTAATCGGTCAAGGCACTGCGCGCCCAAATATGCGGCTCGGAGGGTCCGACAGCTTCGACGCCAACAAACAAAGGAAACCTATGAATATAGTCCGCTTCGTAGCCTCCAGTGTATGACTCCTGGGGCTCATTCCGGCTACATCGTGATATTTTCGTTATTTCCAGACTACATCCAGTTACATGACAGCGAATCTGAAGGAAGAGAGTAATATTTTATGGCATTACAAGGCAAAAGGGGCAGATGTACATCCGCTCCGCCACAAATGTGCTTCTGTTCAAACCTGGGTGTTGGATTACCCACGACCTATGCAGAGGATTCCCAAGTTGACGGATTATTGCATGATAACTAAGCTTGATCCTTCATACTTACGTCAAAGCACCACTCTTATCAGCAACGAGTTTCGAGGCTTCTTTTGCTGCACGAAGGGCCAATGCAATCGTGTGTAACACACCCGGCGGTGAGTTGGTCAGACGTGCAAGCAACAAAATCACCTAGCAAAAGTTGAAATAACCCCATCAGAAGGGCCGCCCCAACGTATTCCAGGAAATACATGATAACAGGATCTTACTGAAGACGTTGTTGCAGTAGCAAGTCTCTGGAGCGAAGCAACAGCACCCCCTCTCCTGGAGCCCCATCGCAGCGACAGCAAATCCACCGTCGGGCAGAGCGATAGTAGACTTTGCGGTAGCCAGCCATGCTATGGCGATGATAGAAGCTTTAAGAGTGAAACGCATTGTGCCAAGACTTGGAGGAGAGAAGAGTTGCCGATCTGGCTGGCTTGACAGGAACCTGATGAGAGGTGGAGTTCTCTTATACCTTTCCCCCGAGATAAGCCTTTATGCGGGCTTATCGGAGCAATGAAAGTGCCCGCACGATATGAGTGATATCGTATCACGCCTCCGTTCGAACCCATTGTGAAGGATTCACTGGCAGTCTTCCGGTGGAGGGCATCCGAGTAGCGATTTGCTGAGCGATGTGGCTTATAAATGGAGTGAATGAAGTGGTTAAGCGCGTCATTATATGCCAAGCCTGAGGATTAATTGTCTCTAAATAAGAATAGACAACACTGAGTACACTTTCTCCAAGGAACGTTAGTCCCATTGTATTCGTGCGATTATAATTGAACGCCGACCCGAGTATGCTGGTGCCTGGCAAGTCGATCACGGGGACAATAACACTGCGAAGATATTCCAGCATTGCATTGGCTCGGTGCTTTAGGGTATGGTGGCGTGAGCATGGGCAGCGAGGCGATCATGAGAATGGCAAATGAGGTTCAGGTCGTTGCATTTGCGTACCCAGAGGCTTTTGGTGAGATCCCCTTTCGGCTGCCATCTTACGTTAGTGTAGTGAGATGGGAGTCGTGACTGTTCATAGCGATGGTGACATTTGGAGTGTGTGGACACAGCTAGGCTTGGCAGAGCTTTGTGTGCGCGTGTTTGGCCCTCGCGTTGGCCCTCCATGAAGCTCAACGACAGAGCCAAACGGCGCAATCACCCAGCTGCAAGAGTAGTATCCGACGAGTTTTACACGGCTGCTGGACCTTCCGAGGCCACTACGAACCTGCTTGGTAGCCCTTTCTTACTTCGCGACGACTCGCGTCACCAAAACATCGAGGTCACGCCTAGCACTCCGAAATTGATCACTCCTTATCCCGATCATCTAGGAGAACTCTCCATAAATGCTTCTAATGTCCATGCAGCAAATATCTATGCCTCTCAATTACACGCAACTCCCCATCGAACCCATGAACCCGTCGATCCCGATCGCACCGTTCGGCGCGGGAGAGAGCCGCCCAAGAAGGTTTCTCCCGTCACTCCTCCTCCGCTTGTTCAAAAAGAGACGACCCCGGAGCAGAATTTTTTATTTCGTAGATTCAAACGCGCCGCGACTAATGCCGCCAACGCTTTGTTCCCCTCTGCAGCCACCCCGGAACCCCCCTTGCCACTCGTTCTAGGCTCCCAGCCGCGCCATTCCATCGCAAGCGACCTTCGAAGCACAGACTCCCAATCCACTTTCTTCACTCAATCTTCTTCGACCTCCTCGGCTTTCGTAACATCTGATGGGTCACCGACAAGCAGTGATGGACACCTTCGTTGGGGCGGACCTGACTTTGCTAATACACTCCCCGCCGCACATGAACATGCTGCACGTGCTCGCGCCGTCAGCCTCCCATTTTTTGGTAGATCCCCACCTCCGCGCCCTACTCGGTACGGTCCGCACATCGACGAATCTGTCATTACCCCACCCACCTCTCCCGAAATAAGCTATAAAATTTCTTCTACTTCTTTGCAATCTCTACAGTCAGATGTCACCATCTCACCAACTTCGAGTAATTTCTCCCACCCGCACTATGATGACACAAGCAACAACGAATGTGTGTCTGGCGACAATGAAGATTATTCCAATGTTTTTGCCTTCCAGCCTCCTCCTGCACCAGCTCAGCCTCACTATCCTCACATCAGTCTCGCCTATCAAGAACTCCAACTCCACCTTTCTCAAAGAACCAACTCCCCCGCCTGGGCAACCACATATCCTGCTCCTCGTGATAATCAGACCCGCGAACCTGACCAATCCATGGACCTAGAAGAATCTCCCATCATGTCTCGAGCCTCGAGTCGCTCGCAACAGTACGAAAACTTGCTGGCTTACTCCGGAGATCTCCTCAAGAATGAAATTCCAACAGAGGCTGAACTAGCGAGCCTTGAGCGTGATGCTGCCACTTCTGCTGGTGTTGCTTGCGCCAGTTTCCCCGTTACCCGCGCTCACTTCCGCCAGCGCGATAGCTCATCGATGACGGCCCCTGCAGTGGATGGAGGATTTGGGAACTGGGCAAGCCCTAGAGAGCGTACAGTTTTAGACTCAGAGTCGTTCTCGCCTTTTCCAGAGAGCGTTTCTGCCCGTCAAGTTTATCACGCGACAGATTCGGGCGTTTTTGGTGGGCAGCTAGTTTGGGACTCAGAGCATCTCCTTGACGAGGCGCAGGAGACGCGGGGATTGGCCTCGGGCAGTGGACCTGGTGATCACCTCTGGCAAAGATCCTTCATCGACGATCGTCAGCGCCAACATGGTTATCCTCGGCAGATGTCTCCCACTCCTGATAAGTATCGGCGACATCCAATCCAACCTTCACGGTCTACGTCGTCGTCGGGCTCCATACCTGATCTTGAGCTTGCTGATGCGGAATTTGGGACTGCTAACCAGATATCATCTAGCGAGGATAGGGTGGCATATGGCGATGTTTTCGACGCTGATGCTCAATCGATTTTCTCGCAGGGGCAGGAGGATGAACAACAAGGAGCATCCCTGCAGGCGGAGACACTCACTAAGCCTTATCACCACGGCATCACTTTCGGCCCTAGTGCGAACGGTCATGGTGGTGCCCGAATGGATGTCGACGAATATAATGATGCTTATGCAATGCCGGAACCGACTCATAGAGCATTCGCTGCTGGCGAAGGAGAAGTTGTGGCGAACAGTGGAAGCTCGGAGCTTGCTTATCTTCACAGTGCTGAATCGACGTCTTATATCTGCTCTGCGGCTGCTTCTGTTGGCGTTGATGATGAACATCAGTCATGGCCAAGGAACTGGTTAGGCTCGAGGACTGAACATGTGTCTGTTGAAGCACCGCATAGGATCGATAAGGGCAAGGGTGTCGACTTGAGTATTATCGAAGTACGTATTGCTCTACCCTGCTCCTATCCATGGGGGCTTCCCACTGATTATCGTCCGCCTCTCCCTTCGGGTAACAGAACCATCTCTATCTACAGCCAGGATACGACCCCTTTAGTCCTGACACAACTTTCAGTCCAAGCTATGGCAATCTCAGAGATCCTGCTCTTGCTCCCTACCCTAATCTCGTCCAGGCGCACTCAAACTGGAATGCCCGTGCTGTCCACCCCTCTCCATTTCCTAATGCTAATAGCTCCGATTATCGTCAGAGTGATCAGCATGCTGTTACCTCAGGCGCCGAGCTTGAGTCGGAGCCTACCTCTGCACACCGTACCCGGTGCAACACCGATGTCCCAGCGGGTGGTTCTTATATGGAGATCGGTAATGATCCTGGCGAGCATCAAGAGTACCAAAAATCGGAAAGTGGACCACAGCATCGAGATGGAGTGGTCCATAGCGGTGTGGATGCTGATGCTGATTGGGAGGGAATGGATGCTGCGATTGAGGAGAGTAGGCTATCTTTACGCAACGAGGCGATGAATGGGGAGTTGAGTGGTGGCGAAAGTTCCAAGGTTAGTTTGAGACCACCCGCCCATTGGATTACTTCTGACTGCGTTGAGATTTTTCTCTTATACACGCTGGATGCTATATTGTCCTCTTGTCGTGAAACCTATCATATTTCTCTGCCACTATGCATAACACGCGTCGATTACCTATCCAGAGTTTTAGCGCTTTCCGAACGATGCACCCACTCCTACCCGAACATCTCCACGCATTCCACTTTGGATATTGGCTCGAATGGCACGCCTGGCTAGACCGACGCGCAGCCTTCAGACGTGAGAAGGCTGCTTATGCAGCTAGAGTGTACGACTCGCGATGGAGAATCAATCTGATGCGGCCTAAACGGAGGTCCTCAAAGACTGGTCCACTTGGAGATGGCGCCAGGTCGCGTTCCGGAATGAGCGGGCATCGCAGAGCATCAAGTGAGGCGAGGCTGGATCTCGATACCGTCGAGGGCAAATACCACACCTTACAAACTGTAAGCGCTCTCCTCCTCCTTCCCTCGTGTCAAGAGTCGTTAATCTTATCTTCGGCTTTGCTCACTAACCCCCATGCCAGCCCCATGCGAGTCACTTCCCCCTCTCAGTGTTGGCTCTTACATTGAGACCTCGCCCCAAATCAGCTGGGTTCTAGAAAACCTTGACCTGGCCATAACCTACTTCTCTTTCGATTTTTTTTCTTCTTACGCTTGAATCCTTTCAATCGTTGTTGTACCACATTTCCCCTTCTTGCCGCGGTGGCTTCTTGTACCACAACAGAAACCATGTTCTTGTCACCACTCTCGGCTTTTTTGGGGGTGACGAAAATTACTCTGCATTTGAAATTGAATAAGGCACAGCATATACTTCCCCAACTTTGTCATCGATGTGATATACATGATGGTGTCAGCGCTGGTCGAGTTTGCCCTTGTTTGCTGTCAAATTCTTCAAACCCTTCATTTGTCCACGAGGCTTCTGTTCCTTTTCAGCAGCCCACGTCCCACCCATCTACAAGTCAGACCGCTCTTGGGTGCATATGGGATTCGCTGAAAGCGCTGATCGCGCTAAAGTCGCGCTTGACGAGCTCGCCGCCTGCCATTGGCCAGAAGTGAACACTACTCCAGTTCTACTTCTCCGGGACCTATCAATTCGGATATCGACAACGAAAGATGTACATATAGCTGTGTCTGAAGTCTCTAATCTTCTAGATGTAGTGGTGTCACTAGAACACCAGGTCCAGCAAGTTTGGCGCATGCTCAACACCAGAAAAATGACCCTCCTTCAACGCCTCGCGCCCACCTCCGCTTTACCTAGAGAGCTTCTAAGCGAGATATTCACCCTTGCCAATGACGCGTCTAGCGCTCGTCGTTCACCAGAGTGGGCTTCCGAGAGCTGGCTTCTCAGCATTCGGCTCTCTCATGTCTGCCGTCAGTGGCGCGCGGCAGCCCTTGCGACCAGGGAGCTATGGACATCCATCAATGTCCGGAACCCTAACGTAGGGAAGCTTGTGCCAGTTTTTGCGGATCGCGCAGGTTCATCAAGACTCAGTGTGGCATTTCTGCCTACAGAACAGACACGATGGGATGACCCACAGTCCATGGTGCAGCTGTCTCCAAACCAGTATAATCTAATCCGAGACCTGAGTTTTGAGGCCCCGGAGAGCTATCGTGCCTTGGGAAACCCTGGGCAGTATCAAGGCAGGGTCATCGGACCTCTCGATTCTCTCAGCTTCAAGAGTCACATCCCAGTGCTAAGGGACCTCCAGCAATTCTCATCTGCGCGTAGCATATGCATCGACACGTGCTCGCTACAAAGCGATGGATACATCACTCGTTTGGTTATGCCTCAGCTCGAAGAGCTTGTTCTCTGCTCAGTCAGAATCGACAGAATCGCCGATTCGATGCACTTCTTGGAGGCTCCCAACCTATCACATCTACGAATGCTGGACGGAGAACCAGTACTCACTGATGCAGCTCCCGAGGATGAGGGAGTTGGCAAACTGCCTCTCAGTACATTTCCCGCTCTGCAAGCGCTCAGCATGATTGGTACCAATACACAGTTTTGGATGCTGTTCAGAGACATGTCAGAAGGAAAGCTATCCAGAATTACTTCCCTTGATCTCACAATGGATGCTGTCAGCCCAATGATTTTGGAAAACGATGACGTTCGTAGTCTTGTAAGTTTTCCGGCCCTTTCGAGCTTTCATCAATGAAATCAGCAGTCCCTCGATTCTAGCTGTCAGCATTCAAGTCTCTTGAGTCTCTGAAACTTGCCACCGAGGTTTACCTATTGGAATGGGTATTAGCAGTCTTCGGCTTCGAGCCCAACAATGTCATCCCCAATCTCCATACGCTACAGCTCGAGTTGTTAGCCACCGAGTACTACGCCTTCTTAAACTTCGACCCAAGAAAGGAGACCCTCGAAGCTCTGAAGAGCCGGATACGGAACGTTGTATCAGACGCGCCCACTCGACAAAGCACCAGACTACTTGACAGCCTCAAGATGACACAAACATTGGTTGAGGATGAGGAGTGGTTCCGTGCTCGTGTTCCACACTTTTCTGTGATAGAACTGGACCGCATCCTGACCAAAGAGGTATTCTAGTGAATCCCGCACTCGTTATGAATAGTAAGTTCTCTTCTTCAATGCCGTGGAAATATCTTGGATTGATTAGGACGGCTGAAACCAATTCATCGTTCAGCCTTGCTCTCATGATGCAAGAGTCCTTGAATATACCTATAGCCAGCGACACAATCACTATCATTGAGCGCACCTACATGGCAAAGGGAAACAGATTGGGCGATGAGAAAATTATTCTCACAAACTTATCTTGGATTGCTCCATCCCCTTTTCACAATGATTTTGCGATACCGATCTTACCAGCCCATGCGAGCCATTTCCACCTTTCCCTATCAGGCCGCCTTAAATTTTCCCAATGCTTTGCCCGACTTGGGTTTTTTTTTTCATATATTGAATAATCTCCTTGGTGATAGCCAATCATTTACCTTATCTTCGCTCTTTCTTTTCACTTTTCTTGCAATCTTATCACTTGCGAGGCCACACAGCGCCCATGGCACAGCGTTCACTATCATAAAATCACGGTATCACGGTATTGGTATTGGCTGAACATTGTGAATCGTTCAACAGATTGATAGTTTATTTGATTTGATCGTCGGATGTGAGATATATGGCGGCGAAGTGCCATGCCGGGGGAGTTTGCCTTTGTTTACAGTCAAAGTTCTTCGACTCTTTCATTTGTCCACCATCCTTCTTCTATCTTTTCCCGGCAGACCACATCCCGCGCCCCCATAAATTGAATTATCCTCGAGTGCGCATGGGATTCACTGAAAGCGCTAATCGCGCCAAAGTCGCGCTCGACGAGCTCTTTGCCTGTCGATGGCCAGAAGTAGACGCCACTCCAGTTCTACTGCTCCGGGACCTGTCAATCCGAATATCGACAACCAAAGATATCCATACCGCCGTGTCCGAAGTCTCCGATCTTCTAGACATAGTGACGTCACTAGAAAACCAAGTTCAGCATGTTCAACGCACGCTCAACGCCAGAAAAACGAGCCTCCTCCAACGGCTTGCGCCTACCTCTGCGCTGCCTAGCGAGCTTCTAAGCGAGATATTCTCCCTAGCTAATGATGCGGCTATCTTTCGTCGCCCATCAAAGAGAGCCCCCGAAACCTGGCTGCTCAGCATTCGGCTCTCCCATGTCTGCCGCCAGTGGCGCGCAGCAGCGATTGCCACGAGGAAACTCTGGGCGTCCATTCATGTACGAAAGCCTGGCGCAGGGAAGCTTGTGCCGGTCTTTGCGGATCGCGCTGGCCCATCAAGACTCAGCGTCAAATTTCTGCCTACGGAACAGACTCTATGGGAAGACCCGCGGTCCATGGTGCCTCTATCCCCCAACCATTATACTTTAATCCAAGATTTAAGCTTCGAGGCCCCGGAGAGCCATTATGCCTTTGGAGACCCTCGGCAGTATGAAGACAGGGTCATCGGGCCTCTTGATTCCCTCAGCTTCAAGGACCACATTCCAGTAATTAGGGATCTTCAGCAATTCTCATCCGCACATAACATGCGCATTAATGCGTGCTCGCTGCACAACGATGGATACCTCGATCGTTTGGCCATGCCTCAGCTCGAAGAGCTTGTTCTCTGCTCAGTCAGAATCGACAAAATCGCAGATTCCATGTACTACCTGGACGCTCCCAATCTATCACATCTGCAAATCATCGACGGAGAACCACATCCAAGTGACACAGCCTTCGAGGATGAGGATATTGAGCCACTGCCTCTCAATACCTTTCCAACTCTGCAATCACTCAGTATGATTGGCACCAATACACGATTTTGGACACAGTTCAGAGAGATATCGGAAGGGAAACTTTCTAGAATTACTTCCCTGGATCTTACGACTGACGGTGTCTTGACGATGATTCTTGACCTTGATGATATTCGTGGGATTGTAAGTTTTCCATTCCTGTTGAGCTTCCATCAGTCAAGCTAACATCCCCTGGT
>WIDE01000137.1:33451-60110 GCA_015039315.1 Clavulina sp. PMI_390
AATCAGATTCAGAGAGTGCGCCACACCCTCAATACCAGAAAAATGACAATGCTGCAGCGTCTAGCCCCTGCCTCTGCACTACCCAACGAGCTTCTAAGAGCAATCTTCCTCTTTGCAAATGGTGAGGCTAGCGTCTGTCACCCACCCGAGGAGGCCTCCGAAGGCTGGCTGCTCAGCGTTAGGCTCTCACACGTCTGTCGCCAATGGCGGATGACGGCCATTGCGGCCGAGAAACTATGGACATCCATCACCGTTCGGAGTCCTAGGACCGGTAACCTGGTGCCACTCTTCGCAGAGCGTGCAGGTTCATCGAGACTCAGCGCGGCATTCCTGTCGCAGTCGCAAAGATTATGGGAAGAGCCGTGGGCAATGGTGCCTTTCTCCCCTTCCCAATGTAGTCGCGTTCGAGAGCTAAAGTTTGGGGCTCCGGAGAGCCACCGCGCCCTAAGAGACCCTATGGATCAAGACAGGGATGTCGGGCCTCTTGATTCTCTCACCTTCAAACGCCACATCCCTCCCATCGAGGACCTTAGACAATTTTCTTCGGCACGTATATTGTTCATCGACGAGTGTTCGCTGCACAGTGACGGAGTCATCTCACAACTGGCCATGCCTCGGCTCGAGAAGCTTACCATGCGTACGGTCAAAATTGATGAGGTCGCCTACTGCATGGAGCTGCTGAACGCGCCTAAATTATCGCATTTACGGATCATTGATGGTGATGGGCTCCCTAGTGACTCGATTCTTGATGAAGATGAACTCCCTCCACTTTCCCTCGCCGACTTCCCAGCTCTGGAAGCGCTCAGTATTATTCGCACCAGTCCACAGTTCTGGACACTATTCAGGGACGTCGCTGAAGGAGGACTGTCCGGGATTTTTGTCTTGGATATCACGACGGATGCATTGGTAGGAGAAATTCTGGACGAAGATGACATTCGTGGGCTTGTGCGCGCTTCATTTGTCTTAATATCACTCACTACAAGGCTAACATTATCGTCCACTAGTTGTCATTTTTCACGTCCCTTGAATATCTCAGGGTCGGCACACAACTTTCTACTTTGGAAATGGTACTAAGAGCCTTAAGCCTCAAGCCCAACAACGTCATTCCTCACGTTCACACGCTACAACTGGAGATATTGGGCGCCAGTTATTATACGCCCCAGGACACTGACCTCAGACACCAAGGGATGCACAGCCCCTCTCAACAGACCCTTAAGGCCCTGAAAAGTCGTATAAGAAAGGCTGTGACAGCTGCACCAACTCGAAGGGGAACAGGGACCAGGTTGCTTGACGGCCTCAAGATGACACGAGAATTGGTAGGGGACAATGAAGACTGGTTCCGCAATCGTATTCCGGAGTTTTCTGTGCTAGAGGGGGAGCGCATCCTTAAGGAGTAGGCCGAAACGCATTTGTCGATAGTTGCGGACAATATACAACCTGTTCAATTGATGGAACTAGGATGTACTCGTAGGGCACCAGAAGCCGACTCGTCATTCGGAGTTACCCTCATAGAGCAAGAAACCTGGATGAAATAGGTTCAAAGTGTACATCGCTAATGTCACCATCGCGCCATCAAGGACATCTACGAAAGGAATGATGAGAAACGGGTGATAGGAAAACAGCAAATCTTCTGTTAAGAAGTGGTAACTCACTAAAATAGAGCTGCGTTTCAATAATCCTGCCGTTCCACCCATCCGATAGCTACAAAATGTACGAGAACACCGATTAAGGGACCTTCTAGACGCCCACGTGGTTAACCGCACGCCAGCGTGATACTCACCTCCACAGTACGGTATATCGCTCGGATAAGCAAGCACAGCGAGCTGAATGCCAAAGCCCAGCTCATAATCGCCACCTTTCTTGACATCTGGTGGTCGACTGCCAGGTCAACCTTCCAACTCCACCGTCGGCTCTTCTCAAGCGCCGAGTCTCTGTCCACATTATCAGCTTCTGTGACCTTCTCCACTTCCCCACTTGAGTCCGCAGTAACCCCTGGCTCTCGGATCGTCGCGGTAGTCTCCGGGGTAGTAGCCACGCTCGGCAAGTCCCTCACCACTCTTCCCTTAGAATAGTTCCAAAAGAACTCTGCTGAAAGAGCTAAGGAGACGAGAATTTCCGCCAGTTGCACAACGATGCCTCCTAACATGATATGCCCGCCGACAATGGACTGACTCGCCACGCTGGTTATGGGCGCTGTGCCGGGTTGTTGGATTGCTTTGAGCGTAGGCGAAGATGAGGCAATTCCACCGCCGACCGCTTGGACAACAAGAGCGACAGCGTCAATGCTCACGAAGACGGGCCCATCTTCTCGGTTTGACCGAAAGTTCCGGTGTAGTCGAGTTAAGGTCGGCGCGCATCAACGTGTCGTGACAGAATGGAGCAAGGTGAGGGGGTAGCAGCTGTTAGGGCATACTAAATTTCCTCGTGGGCTGTGCTTACATGCAAATGAGTGGATTCTACTGTACTGCGGCCCTACGCGCTTGATGATATGGCCTAATATGATAAAATTTGCGGCGGCTGTGAAAGTGGGGGCGAAAATTGTCGTGCTGGAAGACGTGATGGAAAGGAGGGCGGATCAGAAAGAATGCTGCGTTACGTCAAGCGAGCGAGCAGATAAATGGTCACCTAATCTGCATGAGGAATGGAGTCAAGGCCAATATGTTCTTCGCTGACCAGAAACGTGCCCCCCACCTACGGGTCTGGGATCAAGATAATACTTAAACCCCAAATCGAGAACTTACCCAATAACCTCTGAGATACCACAGAGCACGACGGTGAACAGCGTGTACCAGGTTCGTGTTTTGATCGCCTGACCAATATGAAGAACTATATGATCCCAAAAATATGCAAAAAATGTTAGAGAGAAGAGCGGGAGCCTTAGAGCTTTGACACTAGTAGCTCCTCGAGCAATAAGAGGACTAGCTCAACTAGTTGAGAGGGCATAAAGCGCGATGAAGAGAGCACAAATCCCAGATGTTGGCACATATCCATAGATATTAGCTTGAGAATGTTGAATTAACGCCCCAGAACCCAATTCCGTACTGAGAGACATCATGAGGCAGCACAATCGGCGGGGGTCTGTAGGTGTTTCACAAATCCCAGGCTTGCAAATTCAGGAACTTCTAGGAGAAAGCTTATATCTGACGTCGGCAGAAAATCGGGAAGACAGGCGGCGAATTTGCGGTTGCAGCGGAATAACCAGGTACGACAGTGGTAGGGGTCGCTTTTTGGAGTAACACAAGGCTTCATGGCGCAAGGGGTGGGAGAATGGGAGCTTGATGATCGAGGACCTTTGGTGAAGTTGTGCTCATATTGGCAGGTTCTTTACGGTAGAGTGAACGAGGTCGAGACTTCAGCTGGAAGAAGGAGTGATGGAAGAGATTTTAGGCGAATTTCGTGAAAAATAAATGAGGTTGACCGACACGATGGAGTGGGAACTCCTACACGTGACCATCCTGATTACTGCAAAAGACCCTAATTACGCATATGCGAGCATACTTCACACTGTCCTAGGGTAGATGGAGCCTCATGAAGCTGCCACGGCAGTGCAAAGATCGGGACGTAAGGCCGTGTTTCCATAGCAACGTCCAACCCTCACTGGCTCTGTCTTATCAGCTTCCGAGCTCAAGGTGATGAGGTTGAGCAAATATAAATCCTGAATATGAATAAGATCCATTACTTGCCTCCCAAGTGCCTAGCCTGATAGGGCTAATTTCGGGCCCGAGCAAACATTAGCAAGCCCGAGATCCCCGCTCTTGATCCTGACTTAATGCAACATCGCCTTGACTTCGCCCAGGCGTGTATTCCAGGCGAGTTCTTCTCGAGTTCAAGTTCATCGTAAGGTTTAACACGCACCAACAGCGTTAAGTTATTATCTGCTGTCAGGACCAGTCTAACGCCGTCGGTGAAGCTTGCGAATGACTCCCGCTTTCCATGTGCTGAGCTTTGAATTACGACTGTCAAGACGCAGCTGTTTTGCGATATGAACGCCCTCCCCAAGGGTGGCGCGTGCTCGTGGTGCCGTAGTCTTAAAGTGGTGAGTACAATGACAATGCTGGTTTCCGCCTTCCGCACAAGTTTCATCGCCTCCTATCGTTTTCGTTGTTTGCGGCTTCCGTTTCTTATTTTTCGGCTCTTTGACTCTGTTCGATTGACCTCCTTTAGAGATGTGATGCTCTGAAGCCCACTTGTTCTCGATGTCAGCAAGGTGGTACAAAATGCGTGTACCCTGGCGTAGCCCGCCGTAGGCCACGTGTATCGGTCACGATGGCTCTGGAAGCGCGTGCTATTGAACTGGAATTGATCGTCCACAAGCTGACATTCAACTCAACGCACTATGTCTCTTTGGCATCCGCCAACCTATTGCGGCGACTTCAATATCTGGCAACCTCTCAAGCATCAACACAAATCTCTCCTACGGTGGATACAGCATGGTTACCTATTTACCCAAATGCTGAAGCAGGGAATCAGCAAGGCCGTATTAATCCTGGGGAGGATGTCACTGGAGGTTACACCTCTGTAATCAACAGAGTCGTCGTCGAGCACAGGCTACAATCGCACGATTGGACTAAGTTCGACGAAATATCCCTCTCATTGTCATTGCACTTGTACGTCCCTCATTTACACATCTATTTGAAGACGGCCTTACCTATTGTTTTACCCTAGAATCAACCTATTCCTGCCTTATCGGTCTCATTACTACTTCTTCATTGACATCCCTCGTTTCCTTCATTGTGTATCCCTACCTCCATCACATCCCGATTCAATCCATCCTTGCTTGCTGAACGCTTGCTATCTTGGCGCATGCTCAGTTAGTAGAGGAAGCCTTGCATCCCTTCAACCATATTTCATCCAACGCACTCGCCATTTCCTCCAACAGGCCCTGATGTTTGCCGATCGCATCACTCATTTTCTCTGGGCTAGCCTCATCCTTGGGTGCTTCTTTGGAAGAGACCATCGACTCCAAGAATCCTTTGGCGTGGTTGTTTCAGCTACCCGCTTGGCGTCTGCATGCGGGCTGACCCTATCTCGTGACAATCCCGCACCTGATGTAAATGGCTATAGACCTAGCGAATACCTGCTACCTCCACCCAAGCATGAAGTTGAGGCAGCGGATCGTATCCGGCTAGCCCATGCCCTCTATATGGCCGATCAAACATCACCAATATTTGGAGGAAGCCCTGGAGCATTAGCCTTTGATCCTCGATGGTCACTCAACCCTGAAGAAGCTGCTCTACGATACCAAAATGATCAGGTATGGTTCATTATAGATTTACCTCCTCCCAATAATTTACACAAACCCCAGGGTATGACAACCAAAGAGCTCCTAGCTGAACTTTGGCAAACTGATATGCACATCAAGACCTTAATATTGAGGATGTTTCAGAAAGCGACGAACTTTGCTCGGTTCGCCAGTGGTGCGATCCGTTCTACCCTCGTCTTATTGAGCCAGACTCACTCGTTTTGAACTTCCAGAAAAGGGTTATCGCGGCTTGGAGGAAGAATATCTGCTCCTAGGAGCGCAGATTGATCAACAACGTCGCGCGCTTCCCCTTTTATCTGACCCCATTGGGCTTCGACCTCTCGAAACTTTCAACACGTTCAACCCGCACCTCCTGTTCGCTCATACCACACTGTATGGGAGTGGGCTGGTTCTGCATAGCGTGCTAGCCGGTGACGATACTGAGGCAAGGAGAAAAATGCTTGAATGCTTACGAGCTCTAGTGGGCATCTGCGAGCATGTCCGAGGCCACAAGCGCCTTCGCCTCGTCCAGTTAGGCTTACTCAATTTGGTGAGTGCTTGCGTCCTGGTGCAGGCCAATAAAATACTCACAATGAACTCGTAGGTTCATATCATAAACGCCCTCAGAGTCATTATTCGCGAACTACGACGGCCTGAAGTGAAAGAAAATGCAAGACTCTCAGCTAGCTACTGCTACGCAATCGAACTACTTCTTGACTTCATCGATGACACGATTGTGCTGTTCCCAGCATGGGGTAGGTTTCATTTTTTTTTTTTCGCCCTCATCATGACTAAGAAATTGACGTCTTCCCCTTTCCCTTGCTTTTGCACTAGCCGATACTCCAGTGATAATCAAAGATAAGCTCGCCGCTGCACTAGTATCATTGGTCGCTTAGACGGAAGGGAGCAAGCGACTTTCTGCATAGCTGTAGTGCAGGTTCACGCATGGCAGAGGAGCTACTCCACAAGACATTAGAGATGGCATTGGGCATTGACACCATCACTACGATGTGGATACAGTATTTTCTTCACATCTACAAATCAAGTTATCACAAACATACAAATCGATCGTGCGGAAGTGCATAGGGGTAACCGGCATGGCAGTGTGGCATGGTTGTAGTATCACTGTTTTCATGATCACCATCACCACTAGCACGGTCATATTAGAAGGGTAAAGGAGCGCGGGTAGAGCCCAGTAATAGTCCGTGGGATGAGATAGGGAGAGAGAATGTCCAGGTCGTGACAAATCGAGAGACCGTGCTGGAGGAATGGGGCGGCCATATGTTTGCAGGGCGTCGCGGCAAAGTAGCTTGTCCTCCAGCTACAAAACAGAAGGAAAGAGACTATTAAGATGGCGAGATAAGGTAGATCGGAAATGGGGAATCATCGAGTTGAGACAAAGAGCGTGGGTTATGATGAGGTTATCCATGAGGGATAAGACGATAATAAAAAAAGGAAGACCTTGCGGCGAGCGCCGAGTGACGTGTATTTTGTTCTTCATAAGGGCAGGAGGCCAGGGGTATCAACGTCGCGCGTTTTGAGTAAGGGAATACCTGAATACCCAACTTTTTCTTCCCGAAACTCGGGTATCAATTCCAACAGGAACGAGTAAGTTGATCAAACTCGATCGCCGGTATTACTACCACCGGTCAGGAAGCTTCGAATGCTCGCCGAAATAGACATCCCCATGCTCCCGAAGCCTGAACCTGAGCTCTTGGAGGCTGTGATGCCAGAGCCTCCGCCGCTTTTCATACTGAAGCGCGAGCTGTTCTGTCCGCTGTCAGCACCACTCTCGAGCGAATGACGAGATGTACCACCATGAAATTTGCCAGGCGTGATGGTGGCCGTGCTGACGCGGCGGCTATTCGTGCTCATGGGTGCAGGCGCAACGCCAGTAGCTGTGGGGGAGGATGCGTGCAGGACAAAGTTCGTGGGATATGAAAGGTGACCAGCGATCGTACCCGTGGAAGAGCTGAATTGGGAGCGGGAATTACGTTTACAAGACGAGCGGCGCGACGAGGACTTGCGCAAAGCAACATCCATTGGAGAAGGCACGCGCGAACCGGTATGCGCGTAGGAAGGAGTAGCGCGACTTGGAGGCTGGTAAAGATCAACCGCAGAATTATGGTGTCCAGGGTTGCCATTGTGGAAGTGGCGGTCAAGACGTCGCGAGGTTCGACGCTCGTCAATCTCCATAGGGGAAGCTTCAGCGTTGCCATAGGCCCCGGTCGTACCAGACCGACGGCGAGACCAGCTAAACCTTGAGCGCCTCGCTGGTTCTGGCTGTTGCACATTGGTTTGCCTCTGGGTTTGGAGCGCACCATAGAATTTCGATTTCCCTGCATCACCCCTCATGCCAATCGCCCCCACACCTGCTAGGTTCTCAACGTCACGAACTGCCTTCGAAGTAGCCCCACTGTGCAAATCATCGTCATCCATGTTCAGGCTGGCGACGATGCGAATAATGCCAGCATCATCGTTATCCAGCGAATCCTCACTCGTCATTGAGTAGTTGGAAGAGGATGCAGAATCTGAAGATGTGAAAGATATCGAAGTTTCGTCGGCCGTAAGTCCGCTCGAGCTGTCGGAAGCATCGCTATCGATTGAGAGAGCACGGGTGAGAGTAATGCCTAGACCTGAACGTTGGGAGTCTGAGGGTGGCGCATCCGTACGAGGGTTAATACGCGAGGAAGCACGGGCCGACATGCGTGAAGGGGTTATGAGCGCAGATGGCGCTGCCGAGTTTGGATGGCGCTCGACGCGTTCCTGAGATCCACGCTCAAGTCGGCGAATGGCAGTCGTACGAGCCTCTAAGCGAGACTCGCGGTCAGCTTGGGAGTCTTCTTCCTTGATAATTCCCTTGCGACGGAGGACTTGAGGATAGGAGCTTCGAGCAGGAGGCATGACAAGATTCCTAAGAGCTGGAGTCCGAGTCCGCGTGATAATGAATTCTTGGTTAGCACGTTGGAAGAGAGCGCCATCAGAGAGGTGGGGCCCAAGCAGATCGAATACGGGTTTCAGATGCCAGATTAATTCGTCCTCGTCAAAGG
This sequence comes from Clavulina sp. PMI_390, assembly GCA_015039315.1. Classification (NCBI taxonomy): domain Eukaryota; kingdom Fungi; phylum Basidiomycota; class Agaricomycetes; order Cantharellales; family Hydnaceae; genus Clavulina; species Clavulina sp. PMI_390. Next base: position 41,744 of record WIDE01000137.1, read on the forward strand.
TTAGGTCGTAGTCGATCACGTTCAGAAACTGCCGCTCCATCACATTAATCTCGTCAAGTGTCCACAAGCCACTAACATAGTGCGCCCAATGTTTGTTGCGCGTGTTGACATCATTTGAGAACTTGGATGCCACAATAAGAGCGGAAAAGAACAACCGATGGGGAGTCGAATCTGTGGCTGTTCGGAAAATGAGTGTCAGCCTCAGTGTCACCGCCGCTGAGAATGCGAGGGCTTACGCGTGGCTCCAAAGCTATTGGACATCCTTTCACGGAGGCGGGAGAGATAGATTAAAGCAGAAGAGAGAGTTCCAACGGTAACTTTATTCCTCCTGCACAGTGACAGAATAAAGTCCTCCAACGGCAGAGGCACCAATCCTTCTGGGGAGAGCTGCAGTGGTTTGCCGCCAGAGATGGCATTCACAAGGGTTTCGACATACGAGGCCACGTATGCTACCATATGATAAGTGATGTCGAGCGTCATGAACCGAAGGACGTAGATATCAGTCTCGCTAGCGGGGACCTGTGAGGCTTCCTGGATCCGAGCCATCTGAGACGAGGCGGACAGGTTGCGAGTCCGGATATTGACAACAGACACAACCATAATGCCAAAGTTTTGAATAATCCACGAGCAAATGAGTGCTGAAAAGAATAGGTAAACGAGGGGATCGGGGTCCGCAAATAGTTGTTGCGGGCCATGCACAACATTTCCGGAAACGCGTCAGATATCCAATTTATATCGGTGACGGAGACCGTGGTAGCATATAATTCGGTTTATCGACTCACATCGCGCAGTTAAACCAGAAAGAAAGAAGAAACACGTCGACTCCAGAGTCCGACGCAGGGATCGAGAAGGGTCACGTGAGTGCGCTAACAAGGCCAAACTTCCACCATGGGTGCTGTTGGTGGATTATACTTTTCTCGTTGTACGTGATCCATTATCCGATAGAGCGGGGATATGCTGCCAAATTCAAGTGATTGCGCCGGTATGTGAGGTGGTGACAGTTCCGATATCCACTGCTACTTGAGTAACTCGCATTATCGCACTCTCAACTGTCAAGCCATCAAACTTGCTCAGCAGTCAATTATCCATTCCGCATTTGGTAGCAGCTATGACTTTCCCTTCATTTAAGCCGCTCTCTTGCCATTCTATAACCGTTCGAGTTGCCTTGCTCGCCAACCTCCCTCTGTCGCCACCTAATCTCAGCTTGCACACCGTTTCTGAGAGCACCACTGTTCCTAAATCTGGGAGAGTTCGTTATCTGATTGATATGAAGATGTCAACTCTTAACTCCTGAGTGACCTATTTGTACGATGCGGGCACGCGGATATGGTTTCATAACATATTGACAAACTGTCCACTGAATCAAGATGCCGTCGGTTGGCACATCACTCCAAATCCAGCCACGCCACCCGGTCACGCCTCTGTCCGGTTCAACGCGCACTAAAACACTCTCCCATATGAGATCTGAACCGTAAACCCGCAGCGCTCCTGCCCCAGCTTTTTATGGGTGTTGTCCTTATTCAGCGGCGCAAGAAGGGCGCTTGGTCGGTGATGGCTAGCAGCGCCACTCAGACATGTTCTCCTTTTCCGATCGACAAGGTTAAGGCTGATAATACATGAGACGTGTGTATCTCCACACGATGCTAGATTTAAGAGAGCACGCAATCAAGGTTGTTCTCTATCATTTCCCCCTTTCTCCTTCATCATGCCTCCTGTCCACACCCCGAAAGTCCTTGTCACCGGCGCGAGTGGTTTCCTCGCCGCTCATGTCTGCAACACCCTCCTAGAAAGAGGCTATCGAGTCGTCGGCACCGGTGAGTCTGTTGAGCACTGCCGAGCTTCATTCTGTTGACGAGTTATCATCCACAGTTCGTAGTCAGAACAAGGTTCGTACAAGTGATCAATGTCCTCGACATCGACGACGAACTCATGATAGGAATTCTGTAGGGGGAGTATCTCGAGAAGCTCTACAACACCCCTAACTTCTCGTTCGCTGTGGTCCCTGATATCTCCGCGGTTCGTTATATCAATCTTGATGCTGTGATACCAATTATTCATAGCTATGAACATCAGAAAGGCGCGATAGATAGCCTTCTGAGCGACATCGACTGTGTTCAACACACTGCTTCTCAATTCCATTTTGGAGCCCACGACCCAGACGAGCTCATCAGGCCCGCTGTGGAAGGAACTCTTAGTGTGCTCAATAGCGTGCTTGAGCATGGGTGAGCTTCTGCATTCCCTGTTCGCCACCCGATCCCGTAGCAGACGCGATAACACTATTTATCGATATCAGGACCAACGTCAAGAGAGTGGTGTACACTTCATCTACAGCAGCAGTCATCACTCCTCGAGACAAACCAACCAACTTCACCGAGGTCAGTTTCCCACCCTCATACTAATATAACCACTCGTTCTCAATCCCTATTCCCCATAGGATGATTGGAACACGCATTCCCCAGCTGAAGTCGAGCGTCTCGGCGTCGATGCTGGTCCCAGCGACAAATATCAAGCAAGCAAAGTGATCTCTGAGCGAGCTGCCTGGGAGTTCGTCGCCAATGCAGAGCGAAAGGCGAACGGTAGTCTCCCATGGGATCTTGTCACGATCTGCCCCCCATTCGTGAGCAACCTTCCCTTTCGAACTTGGTATCAGGATTGCCGGCATTCGGTTCTGTGAAGCTGACGCATGACCTCCGGCGTTCGATAGATCTTTGGCCCAATTATTCATGAGGTCTCATCGCCTGACAAGCTCAACACGTCCTCGGCCTTCTTCAATGGGTGGATCAGCGAGCTCCCTCCCAAAGAGCAGGTCATTTCTCCATTTTTGAACCTTGTCGATGTTCGGTATGTGGAGGAACCCATCCTCATTTTCTCTTCTTTATTGTCCAAAAGCCTGGCTAATAATCGGAAAATAAATAGGGACGTCGCCCTCGCCCATGTGCTCGCCATGAAAAATCCCAACTCTGGAGGCGAGCGATTCATCGTCAGCAACGGCCCTTTCTGTGTCCAAGACATTTGTGCGTCCCACTCATCTATCGTCCTAGCACAGCAATTAGTAATTAATCATATTTCCGCTTCCAGACGACGCCCTTAGTGATGCCAACGTCCCTGATGTTCCACGTGGCTATCCAGGTGAACAGACCCCTCAAGCTGAGCAACATGCCCATGATGGCTCGAAGGCATGCAAAGTCCTAGGGCTAGAAATGACGTCTAGGAGCAAGATGTGTGCGGACACCGTCGAAAGCTTGAGGAAACTCACTCGTCGCGAGAACGGAGTGCAGGCCTGACTGTTTCAGTACGCTGTAGGGGTAGGAGACAGGTGTCTTGGCGTTGACGAACTTCGATTATGTACTCTTTTCAACCTTGGTTCATTCAACTGTATGTAGCCGATCTGTTGATCGGGTGAATCTGTTGTACTACATTTCTAACCCCAACTTATCCTGCCACATCGCGCCGGATCATCACAATCGTATCCAACTTGAGTGAGACCTGGTCAGCTACAGCATTGTAGAAAAGTAGTTGATGAGATAATTCTGAAACAAATGCAGTGTCCTGTTAGATTACATTATGATGGGGGAATACAGAGGGCTCAGATTCACATGCAATATAGCGAGTTGGGGCTTGACAACAACAGATGATATAAATCGCACAGACACAAGATACATCTAACCAATCCAAAAAAATAGTTCTTGACCCACCGACCAGCCTAGCCCTCCACATCCTGCCAGTGAGCCTCATCAGCGGGATCCGTCTCCCTAGTCAAGATCTTATACGCGTGAAGTCTCCCCACATCCACTTCTTCACCCTGCTCGCCGTTCTCTCCAGGAACAGCGACCGCACGCAGGGCCTCCTCGTCCTCCTCATCTTCCTCCGGTACGTCAAGCGCAATTCCAGGATCACGATCGCGCATGATGGAGATATCGCGCGCAGCGTACGTGCGTTCCCGGGCAACAGACGAGAGACTCTTGCTCCTGCTCCTATTCCCGCCTGGCGTGGAAGGGCCAGATGACGAGCTCGAATTTGGTAGGACGGAGAGTGGCGGTCGGGTGGTACTCTCGTCACCGGAGCTGTCCAGGGATTTTCGGAGAGGTAACGCTGGCACCTTCACCCCCGTGCGATCCACGAGGCTCGTCTTTGGCTGGAAGGTAAACCCAGACATATCGGCAGATGCGGCGCGTCTCTTGGGAACCTGGATCTCAATGGGTAAAGAGGAAGGAATGCCACCAGTCGACGGAGCAGTTTGCCTCCGATTAGGGAGAATCGGAAGTGCACCCACTGAATATAATTGTAAGCTCCTTCCACTACCACTAACGCATCGTAATAAAGATCGACTTACGCTCATCAGCGGGACTTTCTCCCTCAGCTAGCCGTTCATCCTCCTCTTCCTCCAGTAGCCTATTAGCAGCGGCCCTCGCCTCCTCCTCAAGAATCTTCTGCCGCGCTAGCTGCTTCCAGTCCGTTTTCTGCCCTGCGAACGATGCAGCTACTGGTCCCATCGCGAGCTTCTGCAGATGTACATCCGCAGGCAAGGAACCCACAAAGCCTGGTCGCTCATGTGTTGAGACCGAGTCCCGGGAGGTCGGCTGTGGTCGTCGAACGCGCGGGCGAGCAAATGCGTCATATTCTTCTTCCTCTTCCTGGGGAAGCTTGTCACGCGGGGCTTGCGTGCGACGCGACCTTGTCTCTTCATCCCCAAGGTCGATGTCGAAGATCCCAACTAGAAAAGCGAGTTGGTTCAGAACTTAATGGTGGAATACAATCTTAGGGCTCACGTTCGTCGTTTCTCGAAGTAGACACTTTGGGTTCCCGCTTCGATGTTTGCTCAGGAACCTTCTCCATGGCCCTAAACGAGACATGCTTCTTCGCCCCTGGGCTCTTTGGACTTACAGGGCTCTGAGGCGCGTTTGAAGAGGCCTTCTGCGTTGGTGGTAGTGGAGTTATCGGTTCTGTGTTGTCTAATCTCACTACCGACGTCCCTCTTGACTGTGAAGGCGTTGTAAGGTTTGCAGGAGGATTCTCAGCTAACTCCTGTTCCTCTTCAACTTCCTGATCATATGTAGCCGGTACGCCCATGCGTGCTAGCTGTGCCGCCTGTGCTGGTGCCATATGATCACCCATCCTGATCTGGTAAGATGCCGCTATAGCACGAGATTCATCTGTGGTATCCCCGTAGAGGATTCTGCCCATAGGACGAGGAGAGAGAGCAAGAGGAGATGGGGCATGGGAGAACTCCCCCGCAGGGGTTCGAGATAACGATGATGAGATCCCGCCACTTGAGCGTCGGGGTAGTGGCATACGTGGAGAGCGGCCAAGACGCGAGTCGGACGCATCAGGGGTTTGGTGAGGATGAGAGATAACGGAGAGGGAAGATGAAGTCCCAGCCGTGTCTGAGTTGGTTATTCGGGAAAGAGTGGATGGTTGCCGCGGAGAGCCTTCCTCTTCATCCTCGTCCTCAGATGAGACTCTCTGGTCCTTGATGGCATCAAAACCGCCTCGAATACTTATAGGAGCGATTGGTTTGAATGAGCTCCCATTAGTCAACGCAGGGGCGGTGCTAGGTTGGGTTGAGTCACTCGACGCGGGAGCCGCAATTGGAGAGGGGCCATTGAGGTTCGACCTGCGCTGTTCTGGGCTAAGTGTGGGGGCGACGACTTCGTTCCACGAGGATCTCCAAGTTGCCCAAAGGGCATCTACCTCCTTTCTTAGTCGCCGATCGAGTTCAGCTACCTCTTCGACTTTACGTCTCATAAACGTATCCAGCTCTGCTTGAGCTTGTAGTCGAGCATTGTCGGATACTGTCTGCGCATGACTTGACAGATGGACAAATATAGGGTCTGCAGGCGTGAATGGTGGGGGGAGGAAGAGGGTAGAGGGTGGTATTTGAGGGTATGTGGGTTCAGTTGGGTTGGGTGCAGAGGTGGATGTGCGAGGGGTAGTACTAGGAGTCGGCAGCACAAGAGAGAAGTTTGGAGAGAAATTTAAGGAGCTGCTGGCCCTCTTCATCGCTTTGTCATCCTACTCGCGCATAATCAATCGTCAGTTAACACTGGACACTAGACAGACACTACAACTCACCAGACAGTTTGCTGTTGAGATCTCGACCCAGCCATCGGCACCTACTAGGGGCTCCACCGAGTTTAGCAAACATTCTTCGGATGTTGAGACGTCTTCATCTGATGTCTCTATGACTGTTGATGTTTGGTATACAGGCCGTCGACAAACGAGGCAAGTCAGGAGCGTCACGCTGAGGCTTGAATGAGGAGCGGCCGCTGAGCTCGCCGCTCGCTTTCGTGTTCTTAGTATCAGGTCTAAATGATTCTTTTATGCAAGAGGAGTATGCGCACAGATCAGTAGCGCGATATTAGCTCAGACCTTTCTCTCGACGAACGCGTGGATGCTGGCGGTACTCACGACAGTGACCCCTTCTTGCCCAACGAAAACCCAGATAAATCCCTCTGTAGATCGACTAGGGGGATCAGACTGGGGTACATGCGCGTTAATGCGCACGTTGAGGCAATGGCAGGACCATTGCTGTGCCATCGAAAAGACGACGACTCAAGTCGCAGAATCGGGTTTGCTCGTCAGAGTGAGTACAAGTCGGGATTCCCACGGTCTCATGTGACCCACTTCGAGGGGTGGGCCCCAAGGCTTTTGGCAGAAGTTTCTTTGTGGAACCTTTCTCTCAGAATAGGTCAGAGTGACGTATGAGATAGTAGAAACGCGCGCAAACATCGTTGCATTGAAGTCTATGTAAGATGCATGTGGGGATTCACTAACGACGTCCAAGTAAAGTAAAGAGGGGCCTCAATGTTCATAAAACGTGCGACACGAAAAGAGAAACAGGGAGAAGAAAGATGAAAATAAGGAAGGAAATATGCAAAGGCGAAGACAGTGAATCAGCACAGGGAAGAAAAAGGAAAAACAATCAGACAAGGAAACACTGACAGCAAAGGAAAACAAGGGGTTTGAACAGGACAGCCAGGCAGACAAAGCAGTTACGAAGGAGGAAAGAAGTTGACGGTGTGAAAATAAGAAAGAATAAGACGGGAAATCAACGAAACCAAGCAATAAAGCAACATGTCACGACGACAACCAGCCCGATTCTGAATCCTCAACCAACTCGGGACACAGCGCGTCAAACACTGCTCGGCTATTCACCGATAGGCGCTCGATCTGCTGTTCCACATTCTCTGGCGTGGGGGAATCACGCGCTAGCGCCTTGCGCCGAGCACGCTCATCCTCCCAGATGCGCTCGAGCGAGAGCGCAATGTTTTTCAGCCCAAACAGGAAGCCGAGATCAGGCTGTTCCCGATGATGTGGGGGGAAACGCGCGCGGATAAGGCCGGTCTCAGCATCCACGTCTGCCTGATAGCCCTTTCCCTCTTCATTCGATGACGACGACGGAGGGGGCTTGCTGGTAGACGCGTTGCTTCGCGAAGAGGACTCAGTGGGGACTATCACGAAATCTTCGCCAGTTGTTGTGTGGGCGAAATCCACAATGCGGATATTGATCTCGCCGCGCTTGCGTGCACGCCCACCGCTGTGTCGCGAATGTCTCGATGCGTTCCCCCCAGTGTAGAGGTCATCGCTGAGGGTTCGGCGCAAGGGATGGTGGTGAGCTTCACGATCAGCTCCAGGAGTCGTAGACGAGGGACGACGGCCCATCGAGTCGGAACGCTTGCCGCGGTGAACTGAGGTTGGCATTTCTTGGAGACTCCGGCGGTACGCTTCCTGAGTCTCCTCATCGCCATCATAGAGGAATAGAAGGCTACAGCCATAGAAGCGGTAGCCCTTCAGGCGATAAATGATATTAGCGAGAGCATAGAGCTTATGGAGAATGACGGGGATGTGATGGATGAGCAGGCGCTCGCCGTCAAAGAAGAACTTGGATAGGGCAGAGGGGAACTCTTCAGTGCGGATCTCTCGGCCAGTGTACTTGTTCTGCATCTCATACGACTGAGTGACGCGGTTCCAGACCTAATCAAAGGCGCCATGCGCGATTAGGGATTGATTAATAGTCTATGAAGCGAAGAGGGACCTCACCTGCATGCCACAGATCCTGACACCCAGCGTTCGGCTCGTCGTACGGTCGCACTTTTTCCGTTGGCTCTTCTTCTTTGCAGACGTCGCGTCGATCCCATATTGGCGGGTACCCATTTTCAAGTCCAGGACGCACGAGTTCTTCAAGCGACCCGTCAGGTCCTCCATGAGAATAAAATGTTCCTGACGGGTGATGGGTCCGGGAGAGTCAGTGCTCTTCTGGCGAGCAATAGGAGACGAGATGGGGAGGCTTGGGGGCTTTGTGAGCATATCAGTTTGAGGAGGCGGCGCGGTTACGGGGAGGGGGTGAGGAGGGGAACCGATAAGAGGGGCAGTAGTCGATATCCCGGCTTGGAGAGCTTTGGCATGCAAATGCGGAGGGATTGGTGCGAGAACTGGGATTCCATCACTAGCAACGGGGACATCGTGAAATACTGGCGGGTGTCGGTTCACCAGCTGGCGGAAGCTGAAGTCTCCACCTTGGAACTGGCTGAGCGAGGACTTTTCTTCATCGTCATCTGCGTCGCCCGAAGGAGGAAGATGGAAGATCTTCCCACCACCAGCAGCACCAGCGCGAATCGTATTGAGGAGCGTGCTGCCGTTGCTGTTAACCGAGGGTTGGGCGTGTGGTTGAGCGGCAGATTGCTGTTGATGTTGAATTTGGTGAGTAGACTCGGCAAGAACTTCACTCAAGCCACCAGTAACATCTTCTCTGTTGATTGCCAGCCTACTGCGTCCTCTCGCTGGCTCTCTAGCAGCGACTCGAGCCGCAGCGGTGAGGACATTGCGTTGGTGCTGATGGAAGTGGACAATAGCGGTATCGCTCTGGATCCGACGGAGGGACGCGAGGTGGGGATGGCTTGATGAAAGTGGATTGATTGGATTAAGGGGCCCCAGAACGGAGCCGCCCGGTGGGCTCGGGGCAGGGTTTCCTTCCTCCCTCGTTACTTCATCCACAGGAGAGGTCGTTGCGGATGAGAGACTCAGGGGGCCCAGCGTATTGCTCCTCGTCGGGACGCCCACCGAGGAGTGTTCTGTAGCCGTTTTCGAAGACGATCTCGAGGAGGTGGCAGTTTTGCTCCAGCCAATCTTATTCAACGATGGTCGACGACCAATGGCGACCGAGTTGTTAGCGCCCGAGGAGTTGGCATCTCCAACCACGCGACGTGCAACGGCGGTAGAGTCAGCTACGCCAGCTTCCATGCTAGCGTCCACAGAAACCCTTCTGCCAGCTCCACGAGGATGTGTACGCGCCATCCTTGTCCTCACTCTATCACTCTCATCCTCCGTCCTCGTTCCATCTCCCGCACGCTCTCTTTCTCTCCGATGCTTCATCTCTTGATGCTTGCGGAATTTCTTCAAGATCGCACCAAAGACGTGGTTCTGGAGCTTGGTGTTCACCGTCGTCGACCCCGTGCCAAACATTCGCGTGTCGACGGCAGAGGAGCGCGAAGAGCCCAATCCGCTGAAGCTCTGTGTTCCCGTGTCGTTGACCCGGCCCGCTTGGACAGCGCGCCACTGGTTGTGGTCAAGTGACGCGGTGGCCGGGAGCGCGTTGACAGAAGTAGCCAGTGAAGGGGGCGGCCGGATGTCACCAGGTTGGAGAGGAGACGTCCCGGGCCGATGAAGCGCACTTTCGCCCCCATCATCTTCCATGTTCTCGCGAGCGCTGCTAGTGCCCTTCGCCAGTGGACTGCTTACGATGGCGGAAGGCGAGTACGAGCCCATTCGCTGGAATTGCGAGGATGCCATGGACGGCGAGGACATATACCTCTGCGATAGCGATTGGACCGTCACGCTCGCCGAGTTGTGCCTTGGGCGCATCCCATTGGCCTGGCCACGGGCATCGCGCAACATCCACTGTGGAAGTATGTGTTGGTTGCGGTCAAGAGAGACCTCGGGGACTTCCTCGCCTTCATCCGCCGTGTCCGATTCTTCGCCATTCGCAGCGGCGCGCCCGAAGATGTGCTGGCGATGCTGAGGGGTCGACACTGTGGCCGTCGAATTGGTGGTAGGGAGCTTGTCACCTATGGGGGTTAGAGAGAGAGAGACAAGGATGGTGATCAGGTGAGTCCGCATTTCACGCGCTAGAGTATCAATATGAAGACTAACCGGGAGGGGGTTGCCCAGGTTCAGCCAAGCTACCTGACGAGGACGAGGGGAGAGCTGACGTAGCAGCTTTGATCATCGGCGGTCTCGCGCGGGTGCCCGCGCCGTCACCAAGCGCTTTCGGACCTCCCTGACTTCCAGCATCCTCTACCAGCGGTGGCATAGCGCCATCTGCTCCAGTCCCACCAGGCGTGGAGGGGGAGAAGGAGTGGGGTGACGAGTGGGACGACCGCCTTGGAGCCTTGCGATAGTTGACCAGCATCACGCCAAGGTATCGGGGAATGAAGTCCAGCAGCGGGGGCGCCGTCCTTTCCACTGCCTCATAGAACAGGTTCTCCCGCGAAACGAGAGGCTAGGAGATAAAGCCATTGGGTTCAGACAATGTCGATAATAGTGGTGAGTGGGTCATTTTCGATAATGATGTCGAGTGTGAGTTGACGCCGGTCATGGTAGTAAGGAGAAGGGGCCAGACCCAATGTGGTCAAATGACAACCAGAAACCAGAGCCCCAAAAATAAAAGAATGCAGTCAGGTCAGCGCCCATCCCCGAATATGTTCAAAAACCACACGAATCAAAAAATGATGCAAAAGTGAACGAAAAGCCCTATCAGAAGTCTCCCACAAGCCACTGCTTATTCTCAGAAATGGCCCTGCACCGGGGCATTCTGAGAATATCAACCAATCACCTATCGTCGCGCGGGCTGGTCGCGTACAAGGGCACGCACGTTCGTCGCAGCTCGCGATCGTCCGCCCACGCGTATCTCATCTATCTCCAATGCCTTGCCGCCTCCGCACCCCATGATCGATGATATTACACCGATCTCACAGGGCCATGGCGAATCATCTCTCTCAGAAGAAAGGAAAAATCCCTCATCGTCGCCATTGGCCAGCGCCGAAACCACGGCTTCATCCTCGCACCGAACGAACGCACATGCCAGCCGCCAGCCGGAAGACTCGTGCGTCCAGGGTCGCGAATTAGAGATGACGCATGATTGGAGGCTAAGAAGAGACGAATGGGAGAACAAAAAAGAGCAAGAAAAGAGAGAAAATGGACCGCACCTTGCAAACAGCACGCTTTGTGAACTTGTAAATCGCGCTGTGCCCGCCAACCTGGTTTCGAAAAGGCTTGAGAGGGACATGTGGAAGTCGAGTAGGTGGTGTCAACGGAGGGGGCGTAGGTGGCATCGCTGTGGTCGTCGTCGTGAGTGCAGTGATTGTAGGTGTATGCGGTGGAGAAGGGCGAGCCGGGAAAGCCAGACCATTCGCCAGACTAGGCTCGAGTTCAGGGAACAGCTTCTTGATGGGGGATGGCGCCCCCGACGATGTCTGGTACGGGAACGCGCGGGAAGGCGAAGTGGTGCTGGCGGCGTTACCAGCTGGATGCGCAGTGCTCGCAAAGCTCGTGTGCCCATCAGCTCCATCGGTATCACTACCAGTGTCGCCGAGTCGCTGGCGAAGAAGTGTGCTCTCTTGGACAGGCGTCGTCGCAGTTGCATTGGCAGCTTGCATGCCCCTCTGCTGCGTCCTCGCGCGGCCTCTCGCCCTCCCACTGCGTGTCGCAGCATATATGCTCCTGCGATCATCCCTCGGGAAGAGCCCGCCATCCGTGTCATTGTCATTGTCCTCGTATTCTTCATCGTAGGTATACCCAAATCCTTCGTGATGCGCTCCGTCATCATCGTCATCGTCCTCCTCGCCATCTCGCTCGTATCCGTCTCCCTCTTCGATACGAGGACGAGGTAAGGAAGGAGACAAAGCTGGGATATCATCAACGTCTTCATCCTCATCTTCATCATCTTCATACTCGTCTTCAGTGAGCGTCGCAACAGAAGCCGATGCAGTAGAGGCAGTATCATCGCCCCACTCAGAGCCAGACCACCAATTACTCTCGTCCCTCTCCCTCTCCCTCTCTCGCTCAGGAGACGCAGGAGTAGAGACAGATGCAACTGGCGGCGCATTGGGTGTGATAGTCAAAGTTGGAGCCAGTGGAATCATGGGGGGTAATGCGAGCGAACTGCTGGATAGCATCGGCGACGAGGGCATCGAAGGGAATGGCGATTGCGACGGGGAAGGCGCAAGCGAAAGTGAAGACGAGACAGCTCCAAAATACTGGAGGTACTGATCTCTCCCTCCACCATTCGTGTACCCATAGCCCGCATAGGGCGCAGAGGACCCCGTCGTCGTGGCACTTCTGTACGAGCGCGAGGTCGGACGTCGCTGCGAGGCGCCGATAGAAGGGGAGCCTTGAGGATCAAGAGACGGGGAAGACGATAAGGAAGACGAAGTAGACGTCGAAGTTGACGTGACAGTAGACGAGGATGAGGAGGCTGAAGTCCCAGGTCCGTATTCGTCATACGAATTCGCAAATGACGACTGCTGATGATGGAATTGTTGCTGTTGTTGGGACAGAGAGCTCAAGGCCGCTGCAGCAGACGAAGGGGTAAGTGTCGAAGCTGATGCCGACGCAGAAGCAGATATGGATACAGAGACAGGAGGCGCCGCAGTCGTCGTCGTCGCCGTCGAGACCGAGGCCGAGGACCGGTGGGTCGAGCTCGAGCTGGCTCCGGGCGCAGAGCTCACCGTCGGGACTTTCTTCGAGCTGCGTCGTCTCGCAGGCGAGATCGACACAGACGTCGACGCACCGGATCCCCCTCCAGCCGCTTTGAACGATGAACCCCGCGCCAAGCTCGTGCTTGCACCCGGCGTCGAGGAGGAAACTACATCAAAAGAAAAGTCAAAACGCGTTAGCAACACTGGTCAGTACAAAGCACAGCCAAAACCAATAATTATTTTCTTTATTTTTAGGCGTGGCTCTGATCACGAGTGAGTGGCAGGTATCGTGCACACACAAGTCGCGCGCTTCTTGCTGCTGCATATGATGTCGGCAGGGTCGGATGCAATTATGCCGACCCGCATACATCAACAATAACAGCATTCCAGCAACTCGGTACGGTTTCCTCCCAACCGATCTCGCGCGACTTCCTGCACGCACCCCCTGACGCCATGGGAAGAACCCAGCTTACTGATCGGAATCCAATGATCGCCCATGCTCCCCCTGGCCACTCACTCATTGCCAGAAAATCGGCCGGGGCCGCCGAACAGCAAGTGAGCGCCACGAGAAGCAAGAATAGACAGTGCAAGCTGCACTAACAAGGGGAGAAAAAAAAAAAAAGAACAGAAAAAGCCGAACAAAAAGACAGAAATGACTCACTCGATTGGGATTGGGAATCGTTATGGAATTGTGGCTTGGGCTCACGGTGATTCACCTGGGAAGCCAGAAAGAGGTTAGTTGGTTCAAAACCCCGTCAAAATTTGGAGCTCTCTCCATCCACCCGTAGGACAGGAGGATCGAGATCAACAGAGAGGAAAGTAATGACTCACAAGACCAACGACTGGAGAAGTTGAAGGAGTAGCAGCAGCAGCAGAAGAGGGCACAATCGTATTCCCTCTCAGCCTGACACCACCACCACGATCCATGAATCGCCCTCGATTATCCTCCGCACCCGCGCCCTCGCGCCTCCACACCGACTCGTTCGCATTCTGACTCTGGCTCTGGGACTCTTCACGCTCTCGCTGCTCGCTCGATATAGTAGGCACGACCAATCTCTTGCGCTCGCGCTCCCAATCCTGCCTCTTCACAAACACCGTATCGCGAATCTCCTCGCCTTCAGCAACAGCCTTGGCCACCTCATCCACATTCACATCCACCACGCGCACGTCATGCTTGTCTTCTTCCTCAGGATCATGCTCGTGCGCATCTTGGACATCAATGTCATGAGAGGTGCCGACCACCTGGCCAAGGTCAAGATCGATCGTGCTCCACCGACGATTCGGCTGAGTCTGAACCTGAGATTGAGATTGCGACGGGGGTTGAGGCTGGGCGGCTGTGGAACTAGTGGATGCAGAAGCGGAAGGAGTCGGAGGGAGGGAATAATCCAGCGAGCGCCGCTCGCGCGCATTCGACATCGACATAGAATGGGGTGGAGAGGCGGAAGGGGAAGAAGCCGTCATACTTTGCCCGCGCCGAGTCAAGCTGGGTCTCGGACGACGCGGAACAGCAGCCCGTTCTGGGCTCAGTTCCACCTCAATATCTGCGTGCGGGTTTGCTTGGCCATCAGCAGTAGTGGCAGCAGGAGCAGAAACAGGGACGTCGGTGTCTCTTGCAATACCACTACCTCTGGCGACACCACCATCAACGGCATCTCCGCTCTTCTCCACAGATTGCATCTGGTCTTGATCTTTATCTGCCCCACTGGCCGCATTAGGAGGAAACGACGGGTGCCGAAACAATTGGAGCGTGTCGGCAACTTTACGGCCCATCCCTGAGGCATGATGGGCCCGGTGACCTGGATGGTGTGCTTTAGGAGGAGGGGGGCGGGTCTGAAGAGGGGACGATGTTGTTGATGAAGATGACGATGATGACGACGAGTAGGACGGATGACGACGATGATGATGATGCGAATGGTGTCGGCGGGATTGGGAAAGGCGGCGAGGAGGCTAGAATGTGTGTGTGCGTGAGTTACGGGATGACATTCACGTTCGAACATATATTGCTGAAACATTTTGCGAGGGACGGACTTACCATAGCTATTGCACTCGAACGTGCACCACCGGAGGTATTTGGACGCGGGGGATTTGTGAACTCGGATGACGGTGCTGCTGCTGCTGCTGATGCTGACCCATCATCATCACGCTCGCCAGGCACTGAGAGAGGGCCTGAGGAAAGAGGGACATCATCACCAGCATCATCGATCGTAGCTTGGACATTCGACGAGGGCGCACGACGGCGGCGATGCGAGAAGGAGGACGATCGGACGGGGGACGAGGAGGAGAAGGAGGAGGACGCAGACGAGGGTGATGCTACAAGGTTGCTGGAGGACGCTTGGGCAGAGGAGGTGGGAGCAGGGGCGGCAGGGGAGATGGATCGGTGGCGCTTTCGTTTGGTGGAAGTCGTCGTCGGAGTAGTTATGGTGCTGGGGGGAGTGCGCGAAGTGGATGAGTAGACGCGAGAGGGTGTCATGATGGTGTTAGAGTCGATGGTGCGTTGCTGGTCGTTGTTGTAATCTGGGAGGAGGAGGTGGGCGGAAAGTGCGCGTGAAGGTGAGGCATTGGTCGGGGGTGAAGGTGTCGAGTAAGACTGCAGGGGTGAGTATGGGACGTAGATAAGATGAGAATTGGTATTCGCTTTGGATGTTGTAGAGGTAGAGGCATGAGAAGACGATGGCGATGAACGTTTGACACTGCTGCTGCCGCTCTCAGTAACAGAAGAATCCACCACCTCAGTCGTCGCAGTCGCAGAGTAATTATGGTGAGTGCGCTGGGACTCTGGGCGTGCCATGTACGAGCCGCCCAGCCCAGCAGCAGCAGTCGTGGTTGTCGCAGACGCAGGAGACTTTGTGGTGCCAATCGGCAGACTGTCGAGCTCGAACGAAGACAGTGGCAGCTGCAGATTTTCCGGGATATTCTCGAGAGCGTGAATGTGGATGTAGACGAGCGGGCTGACGCTGCTGCTCGACGCGGGTGATGTAGGGGATGCTAGAGAGATGGGTGACGACGTTGGCGAGTCGGTAAGCAGTGGCGAAGGAGGTGGAGGAGGTGGTGAAGGAGGAGGAGGAGCAGCGGTCAGAGGTGCTGTGGGCTGTTGCATCACCCCGGCGCTTATCGCCCGACGCTCGGACAGATTGCCGGGGAACCCGTCGACGCGTTCGCTGCTGGTTTTTATCTGCGCGTCGATAGAGAGAGAGAGGAGTGCGAAATGATGACAGTAATTACTACTACAGAGAGAGCGCTATATCTATTATCGTTGCGTTGCGCCTCTCTACGCCGTGATTCGTATTGCTACACAGTCACCGCTACTAGACTAGCTACGTAGACAGACACACACGTTCACGAGCTAGATTATCAAAGGGTTGGCAGGTGCTGAAACAAGCGTTGGCACGTTCTAATACTACTGTATCTTGCCGGTGAGATCTCTCTGGAACCCCCACTCGTTCGTTCGTTTCCGCGAAGAGAGCATGTCAACTCCTACCTCCCTTACTTCCTCGCCGCTCGGTCCCATCCGCTCCTTTCGAATTTCCGCAGGAGCCACCCCAGTTTCCCTACTTGGCCCCGTAGTCAGCACATCATCAGAATTCCAGCAAGCAAACACACGAAATCAGGGCCCAAGCCCACGAACGTTCGTCCTCGCACTCAATAGCGATAACACCCGTCCAGCCAACTCCGAGGGTATATTCGCTCATCTCAGATATGCATTCACACACTCACACCACATTCCAAATTCGAGTCTCTCCCCCGCCCATAAACACGACTGTATAACACTGTAACTTCCGCTCCGCAAGGGCTCCCTCCCCAATCTCCCATGCAAGTATCCATATCCACCGCTCCCTCCGTCGAGTCGTCATACCATCCTATCCCGCCCGGCCGATCATCAGGCCCTAAAAGCTTAATCACGCCCACCCCGCCGTGTTGGATTCCCCGAACCACCATTGACTCACGCACGTTTGTTTCTCTCACTGCAGCTGCTTATTTGAGCTATTGCGGTTGCTGCTGTGATAATCAACAATATGCATAGTGCGAGATACTACCGCTCAATACGAAAGTATCTATTGAGAGGAACGATCCTCATGAACGGCCCCAGAGCAAAACAGAGGATTGATTCGCCATCCGCCCCCTTCTTTCTTCGTCTGAATTGTCTCGTAGCTCTGACGTTGAGCGCGGGCGGAAAGTAGCCGAGACTCTATTCTTGTACATACACACATCCATGTCCAAAGATAATGGAGGACGCTAAAAAAGATTTTGGCGGCAATTCGGAAATCGGAGTGGAGGCTGCGAATGGAGCGAGTCCGCTACTCCTGTCAAAGCCAAGAAAAGCGATGATGACGTCGCGTGTCGTCCGGGGGCGCGCCTCCGCTTGGCACCACACAGCATGCGCCAAGTGGCACTGACAGGGTCGGGTCAAAAGTCCCATGATAAATCGAACCAAATCGCTGTGAGTTGGTTGGTCCTGCGATTGGGTGGGTGGGTGGACACTATCAAGTCTAGATCGTACACAGCCATATTCCCTCTGGGTGCACCCGGACACGTCTCGTAAAGATAGATAATGACGAACTTGCATGCATGCATTGCATTGCAACGGACGGTCCGAGTAGAGGTTGAACAACAACAATTGTCGGAACGAAACCCCCCAGACGGAGAAACCGCGACGAAAAAAAGCACGCACGATGGGAGTCCCGGGGCTGCACCATATACATATGTACATTCATTGCAATGGGTGCTTCTCGATGCTGACATGTAATCGAATCCTAGAAGCAAGGAGGCGATTGCGACTGGACCGCTCATCCCTGTCAGAACGAGGCAGCGGCTAGAACGACAAGTTGGCTCGTGAATGATCGATATGCGCAAACTGTCATTGTTCATTGAAGCGGACACAGTCTTTTGACTGCTGACGATCTACAGACCTGACTCATCAGCGGAAAAGGATATACATACCCAAAGACAACACCCATCGATAACCAAGCCAGACGACCCAAAATCACCTGGAAATGGAGGTTTGGTCATTGGTCATAGTCAAAGTCACACTCGTGATCTCGTCATGGGGTCGATATACTCCCCCGGATCATGAGACTCTTGCAGCCCCTGCGCTCGTCAGGTAGACAATCGGCGATGACGGCAGCCAACGCGGTGGTGCCTAGCGCAATGCAGGGATAGATGAAAATGGAGCCAAATTGAATATATGAAATCAAAGGTTCCGTCCGAGCACCTATGATGAGGTCACGAGCTTGTGGAGGCCCAGCGTGGTCCTCGCCTAATTTATGTTAGTAAGAAGAAAAAAATGTCGCTTACCGTAGCGAACGCATGAACAAGGCTAGAGCTGACCAAGGTTCTCAATCAAGGTGTAGACTTGTGCCAAGGCGGTCTCATTGACACCTCGATCCCGAACGTACGAGTAATTGGCGCATCTGCGGCTGACACACTGATGATAGCTAATGATGATTATCGACGTGAGATGAGCTCAGATGAGATGAACAAGTAAGATGACTCATTCATGCAGCGAGCGGGGGATTGTTTGCTGATGATTCATACCGCAGGCGGTGCGGGATGCGGCACATTACCAGTAGCATTGGTCGAGCTTAAACTAGGGCGGCCACCGTATGCGATGGAGGCGGCGCGGTAGTGGCGTCGATCGGGGCCCAGATCGAATGATGGACCAGGAGATGAGAATG
>WIDE01000137.1:61350-73725 GCA_015039315.1 Clavulina sp. PMI_390
GCTTAAACTAGGGCGGCCACCGTATGCGATGGAGGCGGCGCGGTAGTGGCGTCGATCGGGGCCCAGATCGAATGATGGACCAGGAGATGAGAATGCCACTGTGTAAGTGGAAGTGGCGACAAAAGCCCCACAATTTGTGGGGCAAAAGTCCCCACTCCTAATATAGGAAAGTCCCCATAAAAGTGGGGACTAATACCCATTTTGTGGGGAATAATCCTCACTTTGGCCAGTTTGCGATTAATATATGCCAGGTTGGGATCATACGAAAAAAGTGGGGACTAGTCCCCAGAGTGTCACCACAAATGTCCGAAATCCCCACCTAAATCCCCATAATTAGTGGGGACTTTTCTCCATTTAGTCCCCACATAATGACCCACCCTTCTATTGCTTTTACGAATCATATAATCATTAAAATAATATTACAGCTACAAAATGTATATACAATGGTTTCGGACTGGACCAAAAAAAGTTCAACATCATACCTCGATTTCGGATGGTTGATGCACCTATCCATTGATTTTAAGAGTTTGTGTGAAAATAATTAATTGCACAACTTACTGGATCACTGTCGGGGATCGTAGACTGGACAGAGGGGTACGGGGTAAGCGAAGGTTGGAGGAGGCATGAATCTGAGGGGATTACCTGCGGATTTTTATCAATGATACGGGACATTGATAGATTTTTCGCCTCATGTGGATCGAGCCAGCTCTTATAACGTATTGCTGTCTCTGGGATGCCGCAAGTAAGTAGCAACACCAGCTTGAATAAGGAAAATGAAACGAACGTTGTAAACAAGCATAGCGGATATCGCACGCATGTTGGTGCACTTGAAGTAGAGGCAGACGCATATCAACAATAGTAAGACACCCTAAAGTAGCCATACTGTCCGTAGCAGAGATCACATCGATATCGCAATCTACTGGAGTAATGCAATGGTTGAGAATGAGCGCGTGTCATTGGGCAAGTCAACGCGTTGAGGACAAATAAACTGTATATACCACTGAAACTATCATAGGCGAGTGATTAGGATTGAACTTAGCCCATTTGCTTGGTGAACGTGGTGGTAGAAACATGACTCGCGAGATGGAGTCATATCACGTGCATATTGTCATCTCACTGCCGCACTCCGCTGTTGAGGGTAAGTGGGGATTTGGTGGGAACTGATCCCCACAATTGTGGGTCCCCACTAAAAGTGGGGACTTTGTCGCCACATTTCCTTTCACAGTGATGTGCGAGCTATTATTAGGGAGTATAATTACCAGTAGCCCCACGTCAATGCATCAAAGAGCGTACGAGGCATATTCCGCCGCCCACTGATGACCCAATTGCATGATCCACCACATACGATATACTCCTGCTATGCAGGAAAACCTGTCGAAAGATTTGTCGAGATCGCGGTCTGTCCAACTCACTGGGGCAAGCTATAGATGAGATACTCAGAGCCTCCTTGTCAAGAGGGTGGCTATTAGCCAAAAATACCGTATAGGATACTACTGTTTCCGCGGCAAAAGTCCTCACTCTGCAAGCTTGAGTGGCCCCTCGAGTGCAGACAGGCGCGTTTTGTCACAGTCACACCACTGTGACAAAAGCGTTCTGTAACAAGCACTGCGACCAGCGTCGGATCCGCTGTCAGAGAGTACAACATACTCATTACTTCACGCTTCCCTTAGGTAGGCTCCGACTTTATTTGAAGCTTGCGGCATACTCACCATCATCATTTGCTCTCCCTATAGATTCTCCTGTTCCTCGTCGCGAATGATCTCGGCAGCGTTTGGGGTAGCCACTGAGGCACTAAACTCTCTTGATGGACTCCTGAGCTCCCTTCCCACCAAATCGACCCCCGTCATCCTCTACCACCCTCCCTGTCGTCGACCTGCCCAAACCTCCACCATTCAAAACAATCTGGCTATCTTCGAATCATACGAAGATGAGCTGTCCAAACTCTTTCAAAAGATATCTAGCATGAAGAACCGCCTCCTTCGTCAACGCGCCACGTGCGCCTCTGCTTTGTCACCTATCGCTGCGTTGCCCATGGAGCTTATGCGGGAGGTTTTTCAGTTGGTCGCAGACACCAGCGACTCATCATTGGACTCGCTGGCAGCTGTTTGCTCCTCTTGGCGCATGGTCGCGCTAGGACAACCCGCTCTATGGACGAAGGTTAATTCTCGAATGGGAGATAGCTTGAAAAGGGCTACAACCCACTACCTCCGGAGCGGTTCATTCCCGCTACATCTCGAGGTTCACGATGCGTGGTCAGACTGGTCCCCTGCACTGCTTAAATCACTTCCTGGCGTAGAGAATCAGCTTGAAACATTATGCTGGGACGTATCAGCCGATATGGAGGGTTTTCTGAACTCCTACCACTCCAAAAGCTTGTGTTTCAAGTCGCTCAGTACCCTAACTGTGTCTTGCTCTGAAATATGCAAAGCATGCGGTACGTGGTGGTCCAATGCTGAAGATCAGCATGGGGGCTTGGAATTCCTGAACCCCACGCGCTTCCCAGCTCTGCATAATCTGGAGGTCCGACGTGTGCAGCTGGGGCTTGCACCGGGCATCATCAGCCAGCTTGAGCACCTCAAGCTTGACTGTGTACCGATGATGGTCAACAAGTGTCGCAAAATATTGTCCCATGCTCGCTTGCTCAAGACCCTTATCATTAAAAATGCCTCCGAGACTTTGTTTTTTGACGAAGTTGAGGCGACGCCGAACGAAACATATGTCATTCCGCACTTGGAAACTATCCAGCTTTCTTCGAATCCGGATGTGCTGATGAAGGTGATACTGGAGAGCTGCAGGTGTCCTTCGCTTTTGACACTCCAGCTGAGTGATGTGCCCTCTCCGGGTCTTGATCCCTCCAACCATCCTTTCTTGGACTATCTCAGCTCCTTTGTAAGTCAGCTAACATAACATTCGACAGCTTCCTCAAAGATACAAACCAGCTAATGATTTCTTATATCCATCGACGTCCACCCAGCTCATTCATGCACCCAAACTGCGTGATTTCGTTATCACGAGAAGCAACGACAAAGAGATTTGCTTCCTAACAACGCCTCTCTGTGTTCATGCCTTTCAACTAAAGCGCCTCATATTCTCCACCTGGGAGGCTTTGAAGGCCGATTCGGCTCTGCTTCCCCATCTAGATGCGATAATGATTTGTCGTCAAAAGGCTGGAGCTTCCCCTCTAGAGCTCGAAACGTTCAGAGAATCATGGCCTATTCTCCAGAATGGTGTCCAAGGGATACATCTCGTCGCCTCTAATCGAGAAGATTGCACAAAGGGCTCTAATGGGCTAGGAGCTGACCCCGTGAGCTGGCAGCCCTATGATACGGATTGAGAAGCGCGAATCGAAGGGATTTTATATGCAGCTGCCTGCTTCGATCGGACTTCATTAGATGCTATATACCTTTCTGTCAGACTCTTAGTATTATAATCGAGTTCTTCTAGTGTAGTGGTAGTTCTGATAATGACCTTGGCTTCCGTCTTGGACATGACTATTTCGCATCTCTCGATCTAGTCTATAGCTCCTGTGCACCAACTTCCGAATATTTACTCCATGTTATGCGCAGCTACTAACATCATCACCTTGTCAACTAATGAACCTATTATGAAGAGAAGAGTCTAAGTAATCATCCCAGCTGTTATCCAGATCCAGTTTCCTCCTGTTCGTTCCGGCCAAACCGACCCTCGGCTGCAGCCCCAAGCCGCATTCCTCCCAAATTTACTCCCGTCTATGAAAAACTCAACCACCATTGTGCTGCTTATCAACGGGGCAACTCATATGTTTAAGGGGTTTCCGGTGGACCAAAAGAGCTGGAGAGACAGAGAGAGAATACGAAGGATGGATTTGATTTAGAGCGAGTAGGTTTCATGGGCCTTACGTTATCGTGCTAACGAGCTTAGCCTTACTAGAATTTCTTCCCGGAGTCTGATGGGAGCTTCCGCTACAAGAGTGAATTGCAATGGCGATCAGAAATATGCGTATACAGCAGAAAGAAGATGAGGTTCCTATCAAGAAGCACTCACCCCACGCGGGATATAAAGAGTAGGTTTCATCAACGTAGTCCAAAAGGATCTCAAGGTCTTGACAATACTCAGTGCAGAGCTTCATATTGGCTCTGGTCTTGGAGCTTTGCAGCCGATGCGCAATGATGCGTGCTGCATTCGTCACATGAACCTGTCGGATAACATTAGTTGAGGGAGCTGTATCAAAGGTCAATACTCACCACTGGGATCAAGCCTGCTCGTACACCATGGAGGCGTCTAAGCTGCCTAATCTTACTTAATACGTCCAGAAGTGCTCGTGTACAGCCGAGCACCTGGTGTCCTGCTTCAACGTCAACACCAGCCTGTAGACTATTGAGGATCAGCCCACATCCGTAAAGGGTGATATGTGCAAATAAAGTGGCCGAGTTGAACACGCCAAATGTTTCCCAAGGTTGGAGTGAGCGGGCTTCATGTAACGGCGGAATCAAAGTAATATAAGAGCAGATGTGGTCCCTCAGGAGTCCATACGCTCGTTTGTCCGTGCATTTTCCAGTTTCTTGAGGAGTGGTACACGGTCACTTGTTGATCTAAGACAGTTCGGATGAATACACATACCACACACCGTTAGGGCGAAGTCGCGAACTTCCTGAAGGATCTTGAGAACCGCCGCTACCAAGTGCTCCCCACTATGCCAGAGGCTCAGTGTCCCGCATTTTGCCGTTTTAACATCCTGCTAGGCAAAAGCGGGTTAAGAAGTGACACCTTGATGATAAAATAAGACGACAAACCCGTGCAAGTTGGCGCTGGAGCCGAGCCAGTTCGATAGCGGAACCCCAATCGAGATTTCCAGAAAAAGTCGCTCGATAGCCCGAAATGAGAGAAAACACTTGGTCGACAATATAAAAAGAGTAGGAGAGCTTCTTTCGATCAGTGGCTTCCTGCTCGTTCCTAGGAGGTGGCCACAAGCTATCGCCGCTGGGGGCGTTGGCTTTGAATCCATCAAGTTGGCCTAGGCCACAAGCCGTCGCCAGATGCGCACCAGGGCTGATCACTGTGGATGCTTCCTCCAGGCGCCTGAGTCTTGTAAAGTACCAGCTTAATACTATGCTGGCCCAAAGGAAGTGGGAAATGCGGTCGGCGAACATGAGAGCTTGGCTGAGGAAGTAGCGGGTGCGCTCAACGAAAAGCGGCTGAAACGAAGCCATACTTCCCCCACCAATAACACACGCGCCAAGGTAACAAGCGTTCAACAGGCAAGGATGTATTGATTCAGGGTGGGTAGACGGAAGCGAGAAGCATTCCAAAAAGTAGGAGACATCCATGTTGAGGAAAAATTGGCAGCGATATGGCAGGAACAAGCTAATTCTAGAAACATGTGGTTCAAATAACTGGGACGGTCCATATATAGTATGGAATCAATCGACTCACAGGCGACGTGACAACGGCGGTGGTAAATCCTCGTTTCCTGCTGGTTGAGATAGTTCCAGCTCATGCTCCACTAAGACTCTCTGAACCATATGATCGCATCCTTTTGGCATAAGAGCAATATTGATTCAAAAACAGATTAGATGAATATGCAAACAAACTTACTTACGTACAGCGGAAATATTCTTTTGAGGCTTATGGCTTTCAATACCAGGATATGCTGTCAGCCAAGAGGGAGTATTTGTTGCTATATGGGCATCAGGGATTCCCAAGCGCTTGATCCGCTGGAGAAGTTTGCCTGATAACAACGCCTTATCGTGGGTAGATGCAACAACGAGTTTGCGGATTTTGAGTTCAAGCTCAAGAATGCGGCCTTGAAGCGCGTCGATTGTTCCTTGACGTCGAGCTATGCTTAGAGCAAATGCACATCGTTTCCGGAGCTGACGGCATCGTGAACAGCCACCCCTCAAACCGTCACACTTCTATTGACTCCAAAAGGGTGTCAGACAAATAAATTTATCCACCGTGCGCCAGGATCGTAGGAGGAGCACAGTGATGATGAAGAGATTAAGAACATGAGTCAGAATATAGCAAAAACTTCATTCGCACTCCTGAGATACAGAAGCAGCCTACGAACCTTTTTGTCTTGACGACACTGGAGACAAGCATCACCTTTGTTCAGCATCATAATGAGGGCTATTATATTGGTACATGGTCAAATCTGACCGTCTTTATAGGTCAGCGATGATGGAAGGCCTCGGGATTTGACAGGAATGGCAAAACTGGAGGAAGATCCCTCTCCTGCATGTTTCCATAATTCATGGATACTCTGATTCTCCATCATATCAAATACATTTCCAGTCCGCTGCCTTGGACTCACTGTGATTCACAGCGGGGGGTATCCCGCCAGTCTTGGCAGCAACGCTGGATGCAATTCACGATTTTCCCTGATATTAAATCAACGAAACCTCTGAGTGATCTCGAAAATCAGTCCCCAGGATCGGTCAAAAGGCAAGGGCCCGAGCACCCCGGCCGACGGGATAGAGATGCTCCCGCGAGCTGGTACGACGTTTGGTCATTCCTGGCCGTCACGATTGCTGACGTCACGAGTGAGTGGGAATAGAGGGGAGGGTACTGGAAAGAGATGTCGTTGAAACTATTAAATGTGGTATGGGGCGTCAGGAGCGTTGCGAGATCGAATGAAACGCACGTTTCTGGTATCAGCCGGGCCGAATCAAGGCGTTTGATGGACGGGCGGATGCATGTCACACTGCCGAGTAAAGACCACGCCGTCTGCCCTAGCCATGTCTATATGCTTCTGTCGCCCCCTCTCGACGCCCCTGGATGTCTCGTAGAGAACGCAGCAGAGCAAATTTGAATGACACGCTTGGATTCATGCGTTCAAGTTCAGGCGCCGTGCGATTGCCACAAAGAGATGCCGTCTTACAAATAGACTGTCGCAAAAAATAGCGCACGAAGATGAACATTCTAAACGGCAAGTAGAAGGAACTGGAATCCCCGCGCATCTCAGAATTGAGATGACGTTGGATGGCCGAGCTCCCATCTGCTGGCGCGTTTTGTCACAGTCACATAATTGTGCCACATACCTGCTCCCTGGCGGCACCCTGTCAGACGCTTGGTCTACAAGTAGGAAGTGCGGCGCGAAGGCTTTTTTAGGCGGTCATTCGGTAAGCCCTGACCCGCTGTGAAGCTCGTTCCGTACTTGATATGAATGTTTTTAGTCGCCTTACAGTTTCCCATTTTTCTGTTCGCCAATGATCCCGGTCGCTTTCGGGGCAGCCACTGAGGCCTTAAACACTATTGAGGGCCTTTTGAGCTCCCTTCCATCCGACGCAACCCCAATCATTCTTCATCACCCTCCATCTCGCCGACCTGCCCAAACGTCCGCACTCCAGAACAATCTCGCCATCTTCGATTTATATGAGGATGAATTGTCAAAGATTTTCCACAAAATATCACATATGAGGGATCGCCTCCTCCGCCAACGCGCCAGCTGCGTTTCCGCCTTTTCGCCTATAGCTGCATTGCCAATCGAGCTCATGCGCGAGGTTTTTCAGTTAGTTGCAAATACTGGCGATCCGTCAGTATTTGGACTGGCAGCGGTGTGTTCTTCATGGCGCACGGCTCTCCTAGACCATCCCGGTTTATGGGCGAAAATAAAATTCAGGTTCGGTGATAGTTTCATCAGAGCCAAAACCCATCACATGCGAAGCCATCCATCCCTGGTGCAGCTGCATGTTAATCAAGAATCGCCTGGTTGGCCCTCAAAACTATTCGAAGCACTCCCAGGTGTAGAGAGCCGTCTTGAAAATTTATATTGGAATTCATCAGGTGATCTGGCCTACTTCCTAAGCTCTTCTTACCCAAGAAAGAAGTTCAAAGCCCTCAGCACCCTCACGATTTCGGTCCCGGAATCTTGCGAAACCTGCGGCACATGGTGGTCTAATATGGAGGATCGAAATCCTGGACTAGCATTCCTCACTAGTCAACGCTTCCCGGCTCTGCGTCATCTGGAAGTCCAACGGGCGCAGTTAGCACTGCCAAATTCTATCCTTGGCCAGCTTGAGCATCTGAAGCTTGATACAGTGCCAATGCCGACAATCAGGTACCACAATATGTTCCGTCTTGCTTCCTCACTCAAGAGCCTTGTCATTGATAACGTCAACGAGGCCAACTTCACTGAGTCAGACGTGGCTTCAACCCAAGAAGCTTATATCCTCCCACACTTGGAAACGATCCAACTTTCTTCAAACCCTTCGCTGCTAGTAGAGATGATATTTCAGAGCTGCAGATGTCCCTCGCTCCTGACGCTTCAGCTGAGTGATGTGACTGACCAGGGTTTTGATCCCGACCATGCTTTCCTGAGCAGTCTTGGGTCTTTTGTAAGTCGCTATGAATGATTTTCGGGTGGATCACCTCACGATCCAAACTAACTAATCACCTCTCGTATCACTTACCTCGCCTCAGCTCACACACGCACCCAAACTGCGTGATCTCATCATCACAGAAAGCAATGACGAAGAGATCTGTCTCCTAACAACTCCTCTCCGTACCCACGCCTTTCAGCTCAAGCGCCTTATATTCTCTACCTGGGATGCCATGAAGGTCGACTCGGCCCTACTTCCCCATCTCAACACGACACTGGCTCTCCGTGAAGAGGCCGGAGCGTCCCCTCTTGAGCTCGAAACATTCAAAGAATCGCTTCCTATTCTCCAAGAGGCTGTTCATGGAGCTCATCTAGTTGCTTCCGAAAGACCAGACTGCACAACTGGTGACAATGGGTTAGGGACAGAGGTCTTGCAACTCTTTCATTAATTAACAAAAGTGCTGCCAAAGTAGATTTTATTCATTCTGGCCAGGAACTGTCAATAGGGGTCCTTTCGTTTGGATCCTTCCCGATAGCGTTTGATCCGTTCTTATACGTAGTCCCATACCTCATGAGCCACGCTCCTGCTTTCACGACCCAGACTATGTCTTTTATTGACCCTCTTCTAAATGTCTGCTCTTTCTCGTATATACTTCTTGATATGCTAATGCATTTTGTCAATATCTCTAAGAAGACCCCCCACCTGCAATGTATTCCTTCTGTTTGTGGTGGTCGAAGCTTTCCGAGGCTCGAAGCAAGCCAGCTCTCACGGTGTTGTCGGTGCCTAACCCCTGCCCTTCCTATCTGTGTCGTGGAGAGTTTTCTCTCGCTATTAACCTTTCTCACGTCTAAGAGACCGTCAGAAGTGGCTTCTAAGTCTGGTCCCTCCCACAGGGGCATTGGCATCGTCCCAAGTCTCTCGTGGTCCCGGCTCATAAATGCCACTGTCCTCATTGTTGGCGTCATCCTCGGATATCATCTTCAATACAGTCTACCAATACTTCCCTCCTCTAACACCATGAATGAGCTCAACAACCTTGCGGGGAGGCTCAAGAACAGGCTGCATATCGGTGACTCGCATCCAAGCTCAAATCGTTTCACGACGACACCGCCGCAAGGTCCTGAAGTGCCGGCTGCGACTCGTCCCTATCACTCCCAAACAGATCATAGTGTCCCTCAACAAGGGCTGGGAACGCATACAAGTTCATCTTACCTCGGAACTTTTCCTACTCCACCTCCAGTACCAAGCGGACGTCCGCAGAATATGAGCTCACCTCCGATCGTACCACCCCGCCCGACTCCAGAAACATCTCCGCCATCACTCGATGCACCTCCTTCAATTACATCTCCTAGTCCCCCGAAAGCTATACCGCAAGCGGGAGCGATTTATCCTCCAGGAGAATATCCAACCCCAGAACTACCCTTGTATCCTCTCCAGAAACACATCATCCTAAAGCCTGGTTCTGATGCCGAATATACTTCCGCCGCCGTCCAGAAAGCCTTGAACGACATAGGTGCTGGTACTGTGTATCTTCCCGCTGGCTCGGTATGGAAGGTCGAAGAGAGCATTTATTTGGCGGATTTCCAGGAGTTGGCGACACTCGGCTACCCTACGAGGGAAGAGGAGATGGCTACCCTTGATGCACAAGAGGGCCTGCGCGGTCACCTTCTCCATGCATTCGACAAACGAGGGATCAGGATTCGCAATCTAATATTTGAGGGCAACAAAGTAAGTCATTTGCTTCTTCCATGCAAAAAAATCACCAGCTAAACAACTCTGTATAGGAGAAATATGGTTGGGACGATCATGGTGCCTTGATGATCCAGCTGGGAGGGGCCAAAGGACCAAACCAGGCTTGTTTTTTTTTCTACTCAAGCTGACCGTTTGGAGCATTAATTCTATTCTTGTACTCTATGGCAGGTTCTTGATCGCTGTATTGTGCGTAACCCTCGAAATTGGTCCTGTATACATGCGTACGAAGGAGGACAGAATGTGCGCATAACCAACAATGCCATTGGCCCTGCTGGTGTCGGTGCGGATAAGGAGTCAGGGCATTGGGCTGATGGGATTTCGTATGCTGCTACAGATGGTCTAGTGGCTGGTAACTTGGTCATTGACACGACTGATGGTGGAATTGGTGGGTCACTTTTTCACTCCTCCAGGGAACGTATGGTTGAGACATGTTACCGTCTCCCCATAGTTTTATTCAACGCGCCAGCATCACTCATCACCTCCAACACGATTGTCACGGGAAATAGCATGGGCCTTGGCGCTATTAACATGGTGGACTGGTATATTGGTGAGCACGCAGCCCACTGATCACCGACTGTAGACAACACCTCCATTGACCATCGCCTTTGTCCCGTGCTGATGAAGATAGCGGCAACTATGGATTTACCCGCGTTACTCATAACACTATTGTTACGGCGGGAACGATGCTCAAGATTGGTGTTGGCCAAGGTCCCTCGGTCTGGTGGCAACAGAATGAGAAGCGCCAAATAAATCGAGGAGCGACAGTCTCTTACAATCTCATTACTCGCGACACATCACGCATCACGCATCCTTCCTCTCCTTCTTATAATGCTGACCTTGGGCTGGTTGGTACTGGGACTATTGGTTATGGGTTTCCTATTGGCTCCGATATCGCTGACTGGACGTGCGTGGATAACGTCTCTGAAGACGACGTTCGTTATGAGGGCGATATTTCGGGTACCCTTCCTAATTTCCTCAACGCGGCTCCTGCGCCGCTTGTACATGACCGTTGGGGAAATGCAGAGGGCGATGAAGCGGACATGTCAGGTCTACGATTACAACCTGAGTTTGTACAGGGCAAGATCTGGGGATTGCTGGATATCAAACCCGGGCCGTCGAAGGTCCTTGCGTTCGATGGTGGCGGGCTCGTCATGAGGAAAAATGAGGTGCTGTCGTTGAACGGTATCGAGGTTGCTTTTGGAGGGGATCTGGAATTGCGGGTGCGCGACGCGACTGATGGTGCGATTCTTTGGGAAGCTGGGATCAGAAACATCCTTCACCCGCAGCATTACAATGCTGAGAACCCGTCACTCAGGTTCACGTCCAGCGGCAAGCTATTGGTAACCAACGGTGATGATACCTTCTACGACTTGTCCCCTCATGTCCCCGCTTCTTTGCCCCCATCACCGTCGCCTCGCCCCTCATCCCCTCGTCTCATGTTCTCCTCGTCGAAGCCCTATGTGCTCATCACATCATCTTCAGGCAACGTTCTTTACGCCTCCCACTATTCTGTCCCACGCTTCTCCACCTTTCCTGTCGGGAAGTTTGTCGCGCGACCCACACCACATGCGCCATTCCATGGAGGCGCATTGGTATACTCCATGTCGCCACAGTGCCAGTTTGGGGTCGCGCACACGAGAGAGGAGCTGAATATTGAGAAACTGGAGTGGCCACTAGACTATAGCAAGTGGACAGTGTTGAAAGTGATCGGTTCGGATCAACCAAGGCCAGGAATGGATATGGGCGGAAAGATGAGTCTGCAGGGTGATGGTCATTTGGTACGCGAAGTCTTCGTCACGTTGCTCGTTGCTCGCGACACCTATATTGATGCTCGTGATAGCTCATCTTTGACGGCGCGGAAAACTGTATCTGGGGCTCTGGCACCCATGGAGATCGTGGGGCAGATAAATTGCTGTTCGGCGCTGGGAGCGAACAGGAACCTTACTTGGAGCTGGTAAAGGATGATGGGCGACGATTATGGGCAGCCTGAGCAGTATCGTTTATCCTGCCGGTAATATTATCCTGGGGACTTCTAGGTAGGGACGAACTAAAAACGCAGGGTCGTATATGAGCAGATGATTGAGGTTTATGACCTCGTGCTGTGCAAGAATCTCGAAATTTATGGATTAACAGATTGGACCTTTGAAGGAAGGATGTCAAATTTCTAGTGACTGTAATGCCGTAGTAAGTGGCTCCTTGAGCACCGCATGAGTGTTCGCTGCAGTGAACGACCAAGGATCAAAGGGGAAACGAGTCAATTTTTAGACTGCGGTAGATTGAAATAGAGGGGCTCACCCCACTCCGGATATATCAAAGAACCGTCCTC
>WIDE01000138.1:21005-71732 GCA_015039315.1 Clavulina sp. PMI_390
CAGTGCGAGTCCCACTACCCTCTCTATGACCGCCTCGACGAGAGGTACAGCTAAAATCACTGCGACTCTCACTGGTAACACGGGTCAGGCAACCACAAGTAACAAAAACCACGCCCAAGCCAGGTTCAACATTTTTGGAGCGAGAAAAGACCTTGGGCTCGGTGTGATTGGCTTGTTGGGCGCTGCAATAAGTCTTGCTACAATGCACTGAGACAGAAATTCATGTTTCAGCCCACCCACCCTCAGCAGTGAACGGCCATATGGATAATATCCATCACTTCGTTCCGTTCCGCCTAACCCCTTGTTAGCTTCTTTCAACATTTTCTGGTTTTGTCATTGAGGGTTTCCTTATCAGCGGCTGCGTTGCATTAACTTACGTCGCCCACACATTATTCCTCAACCCGCCCGATACGTTCCACCATCTCTCGCGATAGACCACTCTAGTATATCGCGAAAAACGGCCTCAATATACCGTTTTGCTTGATACCATCTTGGGACCGAGGTGCAATCTGACCTCGCGGCGCCCAACAGGTAAGCGACAATGCTTATAGAGCGGAGTGTGGCTGATCCACGTTTAGATACAAGGTTCTTATCAAGCAGTCTCGATCAAATCAGAAGGACGCGCTTCATTATTCGAACCGCAATCTGTCCTCTACCGGAACGGACAGCGATGATCAGACTATTTTGCACTTTGGTATGCCAGGCTGAATGACTCCCAGAGTGCTCATAGTGTCATGGATGCACACCACACCTGGATCGCCGATCGAACTGGCTCGACGTTTGTCCTAATAATCGCCCCTGTGCTCCCTGTACCGATATAGGCTATTTGTCACGCCACCCATATTCGCTTCCTGGCACTAGCCTGGTTCCGTCCAGACACCGGCGGAAAGGATGCTCCTGGCTCCCCAGCGCCGATCCGTGGGTGCCTTACCCTGACCTATACTAAACACCCGTGAGACGGCGCCGAATGATTTGGCCTGGTAACGGGCTCCACGACTCTACTCTCTTCGACTCAGCCTCCACTGTGCCGGCTACGTATACCCTACACTATAATGACAGTCCTCATGTCATTACAGCGCCCTCCAATTACAGCCACCATAACATTGAGCCTAGCGAAAAATACTACGGATAGCACGGCAGATTCTACCTTTACCATAATCCAAACTGGCTAATATCAGTCCTCCGTTTGTAAGCTATATATCGGCACTGCCCTATTCACGATCAATCAAATAGCTCGACTAATACCTTTCAAGATCCATGTTGGGATTCCATGCTTTGGAGCATGGTAGGTTCGGACGTGCTTGCCGGAATTCCATCAGTTTTAGCAGCAAAAAAGCGAAGGCTTGCGTCGATAGCGGCAATCGCAGGGAAGATTCCTGATATCGAGAATTGGGACTGTAGTGTCTTATATTTGCCACGTTTTGTCAGACGACTCTCTTTCCGACACCACTAGCGTAGCTATTTTCACATTTATGACAGGTCCCCGAGCATTCACTCTCATTTAACTGTTCGAGCATCTCAAAGGGAGCACACTTCCCCTCTTAGATCCTTCGGATGTTGCGAGGATCCAGAGATAGATTCATATGTGGTGTTATGACGTAGCAGCTAATGACCCTAAACAGACATCCTCACCAGTAGTAACTGCCAGTATCACGCGGTATCAGATGCCGGCGTGTAAAGGATGCGAAGTCCGGCATTCAACTTAACTCAACTGAGATTGACCAGCCGTGAGGGATACCCGATCAACTGAGCAACAATGCATACGCGAACATCCTTGAACAACTGAAAATCTACTCATGCAAAGCTTCGCAGACTCCCTAGATCTCCGTTGTGGCATCGTTTCTCAAACATCAGGCCATCTCGGCCACCTAACGAAACCATGCATGCGAGATCCCGATGTCTATGACGTCAATGTGAGCCGCGCGGGATAAGGTGTAAACATGGCGGAGGCTGTGGCGGGTTGGCTGTAAGCCTCGAGCGCGCAAATGGAAGGCAATCGATAAGAACAAGAGTTTATTCTAACAAGAACAAGCTAGAGAACTCGCAGGAACGGTCCACAAGAGGCGGAGGGAAGCGAAATCCCTGGACATAAGGAATTGACAGCCTGGTGAGATCGAGCAGAAGTTGAGTCGATATTATTTGCAGATAAAAGGAGGAAAATCAACCAAAAGGCTCTCAGGAAAGCGGTAGCGGTAGGCGCATTCAGCCATCCAGAACCTATGTAATGAAGATTCCAGGTGGTCTGGTTGTGCCAAACGACGTGGCGTTGAGATAGATCCATTGGTGTCCTCAGTATGGAAAACCCCTAATCCGGATACTTTGAAGCCCGACAAGATATAGATATTCATTCGAAAGAAGCACAAGTGACTGAGCATTGGTGCGAAAGCACTGGGAATAGTTTGTTTGGGATGATCAAATCTTGGGGACACCTTCCCCTAAACGATATACCGCTGAACCGGTTGAGATTGGTAGATGTGATAGACGCGATTTATTGGACGTTATGGAGTTATGGAGACCAAAACCACTTTTCTGGTCACGATTGCCGACGAGCCTTCCGCTCGAGCAGGCACACGTAGAATCACGAGCCAAGTTTTAAGTCCACAGATAATCTAGGCAACACTGATAGTCCAAAATGTCTCCAGTGATGTCGGGATAGCTGGAAATTTTGAGATGTCGGATGATGTCGGAGGAAAGCATTTTTTTCTTCGCTTAGATCATATGATGTGATCACATATTATGAGACCGCTTCCTCAAGTCACAAACAGGACAGTACTCTCAACGCGCAATGGATGGTATGCCATCATAGGAAGGAGATGCTTATTATTCGAACTCTATTGTACAGTAGGTATCCACAAATATGACTGTTGCTTTTTGGCAACCGAAGGAGACAAATTTGGTAGCCTAATACACTCTCCGTCATTCGGAGTTGGTCAAGTCCAATTCGAAGAAAGGAGAGAAGCAGCCGATGTCATGGAAAGGGAGAGTAATAACAAATGTGCCACGGAGCGCATTGAGAAATATTATAGTAGAATGCCGCAAGGAAGTCAAGATGAAATGAAACAATAGTAAACGGGCGGAATTGCGCGGAGATGAGAATGTGGAGGATCTGACGAAAGTCATGAAAGTACGATGAGTCATTGGGCTATTACAATTACGGGTGAAAATGAGAATCCCGATGCACAGAAGAAAAGAAATCAAGTGCGATGCTGTTGTGGACGCGACAACAGAGAAACAAGACAATTGCGGGGTGATATACATGTGCACAGTACAAGATAAGCAAGAACAAGAAAACAAACTGACAAGAGACAATATTAGCAACGGAGATGTGCGACGAGAGATGCCGATGAATGGGACCAAAAATCAGTCCAAATCATGGACCCTCAGGGAACGAGATGGGGAACCACAAAAAGGCCGGGCGCAGCCGCGCTTCGATCTTAGTAACGACCGCAAAACCAGGCTGATACCGAGCTGGGACAACGAAGGTGATGCCCGGTGAAGTCCTGCCCGACAACACAGCAATAGAGCTGTGACAGGTAAATCGCCGGAGTGGAGACAGGCAGGATGGAAAGCACCGAATCGAGCTGCAACTTGCCTCGAGCGGTGCACTGGAGACGGGGATGGACCCGCCCGTCCTTTTTTGATCTACCCAATCTCACCTCACGCCCCTGCGCCCCTCTTTACCCTGCGTCGCGTCCATGGGCGGGGGCGGCCGACTCCACATTACCAGACTACTTGGATGACCGTCCGAATAACCGGCTACGCTTCTTGCCGATGCTCATGCCCCATTTCTTATCCTTGTCTCGAGGAGACGGGGAAGCAGAGCGCGGGTTGGGGACAGAATGAGTAGGTGGTGGGGAGGAAGACGAAGACCCATAAGAAGCGGGCGGTGTCATCAGTCCTCTAGGAGCAGAAGCGTTGGGAATCATGAGTGTTGCAGTCCCAGAACTCGAATAGGAGGGCGCAGCATGTGGAAGGGGTCGAGGGCCGGGCACCGACGACGCCAGAGAAGGAGATCCATCGAGAGGAGAGTTCCCAGGTGAGGGATAGGCACGTGCTGCTGAAGCACCGTCAAAGCTGGCACGGTTCGAGGAAGAGGAGGATGACCAACGCTCGACATCGGCATCCTCGTCACTCTCGCCCTCCATTGAGAACACGACAGGACCAGGGCCACCGTTATTTGGCAGGTCATCAGCAAGGAGCATGGCCTGGCGTTGCGTTGGGCTGGAAGGGATATAAACGCTCGCATTAAAATCCCAACTAATACCCAAGGTCCCAACTGTAGCGCCTGGCGCGCCGGGACCTGCCATCACGCGTCGCTCCTGGCGAACAACAAGTGGGGGTAAGCCTTGGAGTAGGACAGGGACGAGATAGTCCTTTTTCTTGGCATTGCGGAAGTAAGGCATTGCAAGGAGAGCTGCCGCAGTGGGCCGCTGCGTGGGGTCCTTAAGGAGGCACGCATCAATGATGTCCTTGAGCTCTTGAGAATAGCGATGCTTGCCGCCACGCGGGAGACGAGAGCCAGAGGAGGAGCCGCCCCGATCGAGCGTGGGGCTGGCGTTTTGCAAAGTCTTGAGCAGCGCCTTGTAGGGCGGATCGAGCGAGTGCGGCGCCCGCCCATGCGCTAACTCAAGCGCCGTGATGCCGAGCGAATAGATGTCTGCGCTCGTGTTGTAGCCAGCGACGCCTGACGCACCGGACGACTTTTGAGAGATGACTTCGGGGGCCATCCAGCATGGCGTGCCGACAAAGGATTTGCGACGGCCTAGATGCTGTTGAGCCGTGGGACGAGAAGACGATGATGTAGCGCCAGGAAGATTCGTGCCTGGTGGGGTCGTCTGGCGTGTGAAGGAGGCGTCAAACATTGACGACTTGGTATTGCCACTCGAATTTGCAGGTGCGAGAGACGAGTAATAGAAGCCGCCCCCAGTGCTGCTGCCAGACGATGAGGCCGTTCCTCCACGGGAGGATGACCCTAGACCTGGGGCGATACCAGAATGTGAGGATGTGGGTTCCTCTGAGAGCGACACAGCGACACCAAGATCGCCGAGGAGGACGGTGCCATCGTCGTCGATCAGGAGATTAGCAGCCTTGATGTCGCGGTGGATGAAGCCATTGACATGCAAGTAGCTAATGTGTGGTGGTGGTGGATGAATTGAGTCAATCACGAGCAAAGTGAGCATGCGGATGACCGGCACGGGTGAGGCAATGCATCAACCGGTAGGGTTGATTAGAAAAAGGAAAGTAGGGAAAGAGGGTCAGCTCCGCGGTCAAAAGTGGATCGTGAAGATTAAATGAAGGGTGCAAGGAAATGAACGTAAGATTGAATTTGAAGCTCAAAGGCACGGCATAGCACGCATGAAAGCAGTTCAAGTGGAGCGAGTAGCTGAGAGGTACGGCGGGGCGGTCCTTCTTCCATCCCTATTTGGGTGCCGGAAGGAGAGTTGGAACTGTTCTTGCTCGATCCGAACGAACAACGGAGAGGCGCTCAGGCGTATTGAATAAGAAGCACGAGGGAGGAATGCAAATCATATCACAAAGGTCCGGAATTTCCGGAACCTGTTCTCCCCACCCGCCAAGCCACCATGCCGGTGGTGCCGACAAAAACGTTTGGTGGGCCCGTAGTGCAGCAAGAAACAGGGGACGCCAAGTGGAAAAAAAAAGAGGGGTCCCACGAAAGATCGGCACGAGGAAGAAAGCCAGATATGCGGAGTGGAAAATATTCAAATTGTGGAGACAAGGTTGGACTTACTCGAGACCCTGGAGTGCCTGCTTTAGGATGCACTTGATTGCATCCTCTTCAATGCCATCGATATGGCGATAGCGCATGACGTCGCGAACGGAGCCCGCTCGCATGAGCCTAAGAGCGATGTAGACTCTGTGATCTGTCATCCAGCTGCCACGTACACGGAGAACGTTGGGGTGCTTAGAGAGCGACATGAGGCGGGTTTCACGTGTGAGAAGGTGGAACGCAGACTGCGGAAGCTTGTCAAGATCAAGAACTTTGATGGCGCATGGATAGGATGGAGCGGCCCGCCGAGCAGACGGCGGTTGCTTGGGGGTGAAAGTGGCAGCGTAGACGATGGAGGAGGCCCCAAAGCCTATAGGGGCGCCTATATTGTAGTCTGCTGGGTCATCGCTGGATAAAATTCATGAGTCAGTGCATGTCCGCGAGGACTCGATTCGCTAGAGAAGAGCAAACCTAAACATGACCCAGTCTGTGGAGCGCACACACGTTTGTTAGTCACCGATCATCAGATTAGAAGGGACGACCCTACCATCTTCGACAGCGCCGATAAAGTTTGGGACTTGGGAGGGCATAAGGGGCGGGAGGATGGAGGAGGCGGAGGGGGGCTGTTTCCGTTTTGGAGTGGGCATTATTATACGATGGTCGGGGGCTGGTGGAGATGGGACTTGGATTCGCCATCAACCTGTGTTTGTTTGGTTTTGGCGGCGGTAACTTAAACTCGAATGCCGACGGACCTTTTGCGCGCTGAGTGAGCCATTAGATTATGACAATATACTGCCCCATCGCTTGACAAGAAGCAAAAGGGTCTCTCGGAGTTAGCCCCTTGCCAAATTCAGATCCAGATGCAGGGGGTGCCGCCCTCCCTGCCTCCACATACCGACGAGCACGCGCTATAGAGCCACGCGTCCCTTGTTTTCCCCCAGGCGCGTGCGAAATTAAAACGCCGAATCTCCACTCGTCCCAAATCCGGTCAAGCGCCGGATCCAAACATCCTCCCACACCTTCTCTTCGTTATTCGTCGTTGTCGTCGTCGTTGGCGTTCTCGAGCTCGTCATGGCCGCACTGCGCTCAGTCTCCCGCACGGCCATTAACCTTGGCCCCACCGTTACCGCCAAACCCTCCGGCGTCCCCTTTGCCCCCCTCCTTAACCTTGCTGCTTCTGCACCTGCCAGTGACGCTCACGGTCATGGGCATTCCGCCACGCGCTCCGACGCCGTTCCTGCCTGGGCTGGATCTTCGCGTTCGTCGTCTGGCTCATTACTGAGCAAGACCAACGTCAATGGTGTGTGCTGGCATCCTTTTTTGCCATTGCGCGCATTCTCATTCGTCTAATTTTTTCTCACCGAACCGTGTTCGCCGATACCAAAACTTGTTGCTGGACCTTGCTGGACGCTGCATTTATACCATAAATTTTATGCTTAAACCTGCTCCCATATACAACGCTATCAACTCCATATATGACCATCGTAAACCTTCAGCTCGCGTCACTGTCCCTGGCCAGCGCTATATTCATACTTCCGTCTCCACCCAAACCGACGTTCCCGACTTCTCCCCCTACCGCGCCAAGAATCCCGAGAGCAACCGGGCCCTCTCTTACTTTATGATTGGCTCCACGGGTCTCCTCGCTGCCTCTGCCGCAAAGTCTACCGTCACCTCCTTCCTCGCTTCCATGTCGGCGTCCGCAGACGTTCTCGCGCTCGCCAAGGTCGAGGTCGAGATGGCTTCCATCCCTGAGGGCAAGAATGCCATCATCAAGTGGCGTGGCAAGCCTGTCTTCATCCGCCACCGGACTCCTGACGAGATCCAGGAGGCCAACAGTGTCGACGTCAAGACGCTCCGTGACCCTGAGACCGATGAGGCGCGTACTCAGAATCCCGAGTGGCTGGTCATGTTGGGTGTGTGCACCCACTTGGGTTGTGTGCCCATTGGCGAGTCTGGTGACTTTGGTGGATGGTCCGTGTTTTCAGTGTTGCTCCAATCTCGATGCCCAAATCTTACTATTTTTGCCTTTCAATACAGGTTCTGCCCCTGCCACGGCTCTCACTACGATATCTGTTAGTACCTCACCCATGGTTACTCGCATTTTCACTCGCTGATGTTTTTCCTGATTTTTTTTAGCTGGTCGTATTCGCAAGGGTCCTGCACCAGTACGTTTTCCCTTCCCTTATCATAAGCTACATTTGCTGATCAGCCTTGCCCCTCTAGCTTAACTTGGAGGTCCCTGCATACAGCATTGAGGAGGGCGATGGCAAGATTGTGGTCGGGTAAAAACACCTTTAGAGAAGCCCCTACATCGCATGTAGACCGTCGTTGGAGCAATATTATCTCACTACCATATTATTACTGGGCCCACCCTCAAACAATGTTCTCGCTCTGCCGGAGAAGGATTCCTCGGTTGTCCCACTACTGATTCTATTCTGGGAACGTCGCGCTGAATTTGAGTCCTGCCGCTTGCTCTAGTTCGTATTACTCCAGTATTCTTTACCTCGAGTCAAGGGCGCGAGAAGCGTTAATGGACGGGATTGCAGCTCAGTCGCTTGATCGGACCGAGCTACATATACAGCACGCGGAACTACCACTCACTCGAGAAAGCTAGCTTGAATTATCGCCTCGATAATCCCCGTGGAGGTCTCCGTAAGGTGGATCCCCCTGCTGTATTCTCATATCGCTGACAGGCTGTGTGCTCTATACAGAGATGGAGTGGCTCGACATGAGAATGTGACTGAGGAAGAACTCGCCACGAAGATCATGAGCCCCACCGGAGCTCGAGCATCAGTGGTTGCTCTCCTTCGTACCTGCAGTGCAAAGAGTCATCAATTTGAAAGACTTTAATGAACGGGTAATGGAATATGGAATGTTCTCCTGGAAGATCAGTTCTAGGGTGTTCGTTGGTGAGGACGCTCAAGTGACCTCGTACCTTTTCTTTCGGTCAAGGCTGAATTCCTGCAGTCTAACCCAATGTCAACTCTTCTCTTATTCCGCCTGCCATTAATGCTCTGCTTCCACATGAACTTCTGTTAGGAAGACACTCGGAACTCCGAAGTCTGCTGAGCTGCATCCCGACCATGATCGTCAACAATTCAACTATCTGCGAGCCACTTCGGCAAACTGTGGTTAGTAATCCTAGAAAATTAGTCATTATTCATCGTTGAGCTATCGCTTCCGGTTCATTCCGCCAACTCTTATCCGCATTCATGTGTACCCAGCATGCGGTATCACCGACTGTACGCCTATGATTGATTGAACATTGACAAAAATGCCCATTTGGCTTTCAGTATTTTCTCTTATAGAGACTCCAGCTGACAAAGACTTTGCAGCCACTCCCGGACGTTGGTTTGCCGTGAGTGAGCTGCGTTCATATGGCGGTCCTTCGAACCGAGGCCGAACCCTGTGGTCGTACGACTCATTACTGGCTCTATGACAAAAATGTGGATTTCATCCCCAACTAGCGAATGAACTGCGACGGGATCGGATATACATGCAGGGATATACGAAAAAGAGACGGTAAGATGAACTAGGGTAGTAAAATGAACTACATCCACGTGATCGATCATATCGCATCTCCTCGCATCGCATCACCTGTTCACCGACACCCTCCTCATTAGACCCCTCTTGCTCGATGGATCGAGCGGGGATCGGGGAAGAGCTTGCTGCGCCTTCGGAACTTCTGACCGCACATCCGTGCGATCACGCATCGATCGCAACGCCTTGAATGCTTGCATCTAGAGGGTTTTATGGCGAATCTCATCTTGGGACGTCCTGCACATTGCTTGGCTGCTGCCTCTGTTAAACAATCCTGCTCAAACCTCCTGAACAAATCTACGTCTTATCACCGCCTTGTTCATCATGAGACCATGACTTCCAAAGTACCGAGAACCTCTCGACGATTCTGCAACTAGGCCTTTGGGGATTATCCTTCTATCGAGACTGACTGCCTCGACTCATCGTACCTTATCGACTGGAGGCTACAACATTGTAAAACTTGTTGGAGCGTCACCCTTGCTCCCTCTGATCAGCTACAAAGCATAATGGCCCTTCTCTATGATTTTTCCCCTCCATCTGGAATTCTGCTCGCCTTTACATTAGGGGCTTCTTCGCGGTGCGTCCGTGTCGGTGATAGAGGTATTGATGAGTTCGAGAGCAAAACGAGGTTATTGAACTGGGGAGGAGGATTGATTTCGTTCACAGGCTACTAGGCAACGACCGCCCTCCAGTCATTTCTCAACTGGTACTTCTATGCGAGGCGCCGACATCAAAAGTAACCATCGCTCTCGGATTACAAATTTGTGGATCTTCAGTCAATCATGATGCAACGACTATTGGCGCGTTTCTCGGTTCTTTTGATTGGTTTCTTATCAGCTGGAAGGCCGCTATATAAGGCGGCATCAGTCAGCCCACTCTCTCCGAACGGATATCCTTCCATCATGCTTTTGATTATCAGTCGCCTCATTTATTCTTGTCAACAGTCCACGATGTGCCCGCGTTCATCTTCAAAGGCTAATGAGGTGCTCTGAACTTTGCCGCTCATATTCTCGAAGGCCCGTTCGCTTGCAACGTCTCAACGTCTCATATAGTCACTATGGAATGTTGAGTCAACCTTATGTGGATCCAGTTGCCAGTCTCAGGACGACTGCACCCCGCTTCGGAAGAAGCAAGGGTGGCGGTAAAGTAGCGAACCCACCATCAAGTGATCCCCGCCAGTTGATATCGGTGCTACGAGTGGACGTAAAGAGCAGTCAGTGACG
This sequence comes from Clavulina sp. PMI_390, assembly GCA_015039315.1. NCBI lineage: Eukaryota > Fungi > Basidiomycota > Agaricomycetes > Cantharellales > Hydnaceae > Clavulina > Clavulina sp. PMI_390. The sequence goes on from WIDE01000138.1 coordinate 31,497, forward strand.
GTTGGCACAGGCGTGCAAGCGGGGATCGATGATGTATCGGTCATGGTGGCCGCAAGGACGAGGTAGAGCTCCCAATTATAATGCCGCCGCACCAGAGGTTTCCTCATGGGTGATGTGCAAACCGGAGAAACATCCTCGCCTGTGCTCTCCATAAAGATTGCATCCTTCACTGCTGCTCCACTTGTCGTCCAGGGGGTCGAAGACAATGCCCTCGATTTCAACAGGAGACGCTCTGATCCGCTGATAAGATTTCGATATTGAAACCAGTCTCAGGGCCTGACGAATATATATAATGAATAGACAACGTGCTTGAAGTCGACGAATCTAAGCGCAGCTATCTGATTGGGCCTGGATCGTTATTAGTTTCTTTACACGCGAGTCATGCATGTATGCGAATGTGGTGGAAATGCAAGAAGCGAAAAAAACGATGCTCAGAAAGAAGCACCATGGCGTGGGACCACTTTTTGACACTCGATGGACCGTGATGCTTCGGGGGACTTGAGACCACCCCGGAAACATGACTGTGACAGACCGATAAGGCGAACGGTATGACCAAAAAAAATGTAGAAGCCACTCAGTTGATTCCTTGACAATCTTGTCAGGGTAGCACTGTCAAGCAACAGACTGACCGCCTTGAGATAACCGTTCGCACACTTCCAAAAGGGGATACAAACTGAATCGCACGATCGTCACCCAGCTTTCAGAAGCCGCTCATTACTTCCATTCTGAGGATGTCCTGGCGCGTGTCACCCACGCGGAAGGGACGAGGTCAGCTACACTAATGAACTAGCAAGGGAGGCAACGAAGCATGCAGGAGGCAGTGCTGGAGCTCATAACATGGTCCACGCCTGACCCCCGCCTTCCTACCACCTTCTCGAGTCGTTTGCGCATAGTATCGCATAACAGACCTCGCCCTTTGACAACCAGGTCTCAAATAACTGTCTGCTTGATCATCAACGGTCGCTAGAGGCGCTGGAAACTTGGCGGGGCGTCGGCCACTAATACCAACGAGCGCCTTGACGCATGACCACGCATCCCAGCAGCATCCCACTCCTCGTATCCCGTCATTAACACTATCCTATTCACGGAAATTTCACGAGTCGACACGCATCTACACGACAGCATCTTGTATCTGTAACTGTACTTTTGTCTTGTAACCACCCCACGTTCCACGGTCTAGGCCTTGTACCCATCCAAACCCCCATTACTTCCCAAGTGCTTTCTTAATAACCACATCCTCTATTCGCCCCTCCATGATGAAAGATCGTCTTGCAAGTGAGAAAGAGAAGCTCACTCAAGTCTGGCGCACTCTCGCTCCTGAGCAAGCTGAAATGCGCAAGCAGAGCAAGCATCTCAACACCCTCACAAAGGAGCTAGAAGCTCAACGGAGCGAGATTCTCTCTCTCGAGGAGGCCTTCAAGCACGCTGGGTATTATACTGACATCGGGGCGGGAAACTCGAGAATGCTTTTCGAGAACGCGATGGCGAGGGAGGGAGTGCTGGTCGAGACCTGCAAAGTAGAGAATATGATCAAAGACTCTCTCGACACGACTGAGCGACTTCTCGAGCGAGAGAAGAAGGTTCTACAGAAGGTGTGTTAACCCCAGCCAGAAAATGGCTATTGCACTTACGGATCTGGGCTGATCGTCCGTATACTCTGTGCAGGAACTCGAACGCGTCCGCATGGAGAAGTTCTGGAACCTCGCTGACGGCTTTCGCCGTCGCAACAACTCTTTGTCTCCCGTCGAGGCCCTTTGGCTTGACGAAGTCGCTAAGATCGATGAGGACGTGCTCAAGGTCCGTGACCTGAGGAAGCTCTGCTGGCAGAGAATGCAAGTCGACGCGCAGAAGCTGGAAAATCTGCGCGCTTGGGAAAAGCAGCGTCAGGAACGCCAAGAGCGGGAGGAGCGCAAGGAAAAGGAGCGCCAAGAGCGCCACGCTGCCCGTGAGCGAGAGCGAGAGCGCCAAAAACGCCAACAATACTCTCACTCTTCCCAGCACCACCAACATCCATACGACTCTGACTATCGTCGAGCGCGAGCAACCAACGCTGGTCATGGCTATCATACAGACAACGGTTCTCGGCGCCCTCACCTTGAGCGCAAAGGACCTTACTCGCGCACGGACAAACGCGATGGTATGTCGGAAGAGATGGTTCTCATGAAAGCGTGGGCTTCCTACCAGCTTCGATGGGCCGGGCTGCTAGAGATTAGCACCCCAGAGGCCCCTCTTACCTACGCATCCATTCCATGGCCGGTCGCTAGCGATCCTTGCCATCCTACCAGTCTTACTCCCCAGCGAATGGCTGTATTCCTTCTCAGTTCGTTACATTCTCCCGATAAGCCCGCGATGGAGCGGATTCGGGAAGCAATGAAGCTCTGGCATCCCGACAAGTTCGAAGGCAGGTTCATGGCTCTCATTGCCCCTTCTGATCGAGCCATTGTGCGCGAAGGGCTGGGCATGGTGGCGAGAGGTTTGATTGATCTGATGCGTTTGCAGAAGAAGGTGCCTGGATAGCGTTATCGTAGTTCAATCCATTGTTTCGGCTGCTTCCAGTCCCTCCTGGAGAACATCGTGGGTAGACATGCTGTGCTACGTCGGCGGTAACGTCGCTGAACAAGCTGCTGGCCCGTGAATGGCCCCGAATCATAGAGGGTTGCGGAAGTTTCGGTATTGGTGCGACGCAACAGTCCCTCCTGGAGAACATCGTGGGTAGACATGCTGTGCTACGTCGGCGGTAACGTCGCTGAACAAGCTGGCTGGCCCGTGAATGACCCAGAATCATAGACGGTTGCAGAAGTTTCGATATTGGGTCTAATGCACGAACGTTACGATTCAAAGACACACGAATAATCAAGAACAGTAATGACAAGAAGGAGATAGTTTGTGTGTGTTGTCAGTCACAACACGCGCTCGACCAGTCACAACCCTGCTCCCTCTGCTTACCCGAATACGCCGGCTTCTTGACGAGGCTGAAGGCATCAATTATTGCTGGTATGCTCATGGCGCAGTTGAATGAGTCATGACGAAGTAGGGGCTCTAAGAACCTTGGACCATTGAGTAGTTTTAGTTGGTCTTTTTCTCATACCTAGCAGGCGGCAGCGCCATGCTACTCTCAGAATCGGATCTATCGCTTTCACTGCACTAAAAAGTTTCTAGCCACGTTTATGCACTGACCCTACGTTTCGCGAATGTCTGCGCCTTGTCAATTGAGTCAAGAATTCAGCCGAGGTGATTCTCCTCGTCACGTCACACTCCCCTCTTCCATACCGCATCGGATGTTTCCTTGCTCTCCTTCAAGCATCTGACTATCGTTTGATGCCCCGAAACCCGAGCGATCTATCATCTTATACACTGCGGCTATCTAATATTTCCTAACTCTCGGCTTTTCATCCTCGACCATTCCGAGCCCCTTTTCAGACCTGCACCCCCACTCCACGCTCTCTTACCCTCGTTTTGGATCCTGTTGTTATTATTATTCTAAGTTATGCCTAGCCCAAAAGCAACTTGCCCAGTGGAAACCGTGACAGCAACCTCGCCACCCCTAATTCAGAATGGCAAGATAACAATTCAAGGTATGTTTTCTACAGAATGACATGTAGTTCCTCATACTGACTCACGACTTTGTAGCTCATCAAGTATGTCAACCGACTTCCATAGTCCCTTGAAATATAGCTCAACTTGTAATCAGGTGGGGTGGCTATTGTGTGGAATCTGCGCACTTATTGCAACCTCCGCGTCATTCTGGCTCATTAACAAACACCTACAGTTCTATACCAATGTAAGTTCCCCAAATGTTACATATCTATCGTTTGTATATGCTTCTGATTGCCGATCCATAGCCTGGATGCCAGAGATGTATGTCCTCCACGTTCTGTCCAACTTCCTCAGGGCTCTCAAATCGCTACAAGTCATTATCAGGCTCTTGTTTCTGGTCCCGATCTACAGTCTCGTCACGCTTGCTGCCTACATTGACTATGTGAGCTGCTGGTGCCATTTCTAACGTTGAAGCCTTCCTTACCAGCGTTGAGTAGTCTGAAGCCTCGCCATACCTCATCCTCCAAACTGCCTACGAATCTTTCGTCGTATACGCGTTTTTCTACTTAATGCTTCAATATCTCTCTCCAAACGACATCGAAAGGCGCAACATCATTCGCCGCAAACCGTGTTTTGAGCCGCAGAACCACTGGAAGTGGATGTTTCCACTTGGCCGACTCAAATACCGCCCAAAAGTTAGTCTTCTGCATGGCCTGCGTTTAGAGGGTACTGACGTGCCGTTCCATAGAATGGTCTCTATTTCCTTCAGCTCATGAAGTGGGGCATTCTTCAATATTGTGTGATTCGCCCACTGTGAGCAGCATTCTCCACAACAAACGATGGTACCGTAACTAACAATAGATTTTCTTCCTAGTGGATCCATTGTAGGCATCTCAACGCAGACTTCTTGCGCGCTTTTTTTTTCACCGAGGCTACTACTAGATATCCGTGATTCTCGAAGCGGCGAACCTCTACTGCGAGGCAAGCTGGAGTCCCATCTGGGCTCATGTTTGGGTAAGCTTCACAGCAGATCACTACTCCGTCTATGATTTCTCATTACTTACTTGCGAGTAGATTGTCACCATTGTCTCAATCTCAGTCACGATTGCCATGTATTGCCTTCTCCAGCTTTATCTCGTGATATCAAAAGACATCGCCGTTCATCGACCTCTTCTACAATTCATCTCGGTAAAGGCTGTGGTCTTCCTAACCTTTTGGCAAAGTGGTATTCTTTCGGCGCTCGCAATGATAAATGTAGTCAAAGATGTAAGGTCTCATGAATTGATTGCTTGGCGCGCTACACTGATCAGCTCCGTGTGTACAGGGGCAATACATGTCGGTTCACCTCGACTCCTATGTAGCAGATCGTCAAATCTAACTCATCATTCTCAGGACCTCAACGGAAATCATAGTTGGTATATCCGCAGTACTACAGAATTTTGAAATGGTGTACGTACAACCGCACTTACTCATAGGAAGCAAAGATACTGAAAAGTTCCCCTTTCGCATAGTATCATAGCCTTCGTGCATTTGAAGGCATTTTCTTACCTTCCTTACCGCCCCAAACCACTTCCTGCTCTTCCTCCTGGCCCTGGTGACGCTCCCTCCAAAGAGGCTTATATCAGACCTCAGTACGAACGTACTCCACGTCTAGCGGCCCTCCGTCACGCGTTTTCCTTTGGTGAAACCTGGCGCGAACTCCGCGAGGGTGCAATTTACTTATGGAACACAATGCGGGGAAGGGAGGCAGAGCCTCATAGTCGTCTGCATCACTTTGAGGCTGTGATGGGAGTGGAGCGACCCATCATTGGGGGAAATGGGGGTGTCAAATCTCAGCCTTTCAGTCGGCAGGTCATTCCCCAACACTGGGATGATCGAAGATCACCACCTCCCACTCAACTGAACCGCCATCAGCGCCGTGTCTCGGTAAGTTATATCGATCCCCTTGTTTGGTCGTCCCTAGCTGAACTTTTCCTCTCTAGTGGGATCCTGCCCTAGAGCCATATTACCCTCTTGCTCCAATCGACGAAGAGCTAGAGAACGAACCGCCCACATCTCTTCTTCGCCAACACTTATCCCAAACTGTAGCGACGAATGATCCTGACGCTCTAACGGTGTCAACCCCGTCGAATGAACGATTCCCAGCGTTCCTCCACCCAATGCCAGCTCCTCGATACGACCCCTACGTGCCATTTCAGCCGCGCAACATACCAGATCTCGACCCCGACGTCCCGTCGATATCGGCCACATCCCTCCCCGAACGACCGCCTCTCTCCATTCCCCAACCTGCGCGACTGGTTATGCCTACTCCACTCTCCCCAGCACGCTTCCCCGCCTTTGAATATACAGATAGTCGCATCGCTGTACACGGATCGCGGCAAGATATTGACGAGTACTGAATTATTCGCTCGTGTGGTAGATGCACTCGTTTTTCTCGTTATTTTCCCCAATATCACGACTTGTAATGACCGCTTCATGAAGAAAGCGTTAATGATATGTACACAGATGTTTGTCCTACACGCTCTAAACGATACTTCTCAATAATCTCGAAGCGGTACTGTACCAGAATATGTCGACAAGCGGACTATAAACTCAGTGTGACTTCACCCTTGATCATCGCCTAACATTGGACGGGCGCAGGAAACTGCAAGTGATCTCCAGTGAGCATCATGGGAGTTGACGAATAGAGAACCCAGAGACAAAAGTTACCGAAGCCATCATAATGAAGTATAAGAAGAGAGAGCGAGAAAAGAAAATGCGAAGGCTCTCCATCACATGACGATGCAACTCTTTGCTCCATCCTCCCCATATCCGAGCTCTATTGCTTCTTCGCGTGCCTTCTCTTCCCTGTTCGCTTTATCTTTCGCGCGCGCCTCTGCAGGGAACCACGTCAGCATGAACTGCTGCAATGCAGTATCCACATTTTCTATTGTGTAGTGATTATATTCTGAGTTGATGCCCTGGCCCCAATAAACGATGAGTAAGCTTACCTCTGTTGGCATGAAGTACAGTTGGGGCACGACATAGCGGGCAGTTCTCTTTCCCTTGCCTCTGCATCTAGAGAGAATAATAGCATCGAAATCCGGTCAATGGAAAGTAAGAACGAGCGACTGTGATCCGCGGATATACCTTCGATAGGCATCGCACACAGAATAGATGTCGACACTGAAGACGAATTGGGATGTAAGCGAGCGAGAAGCAGATCATGCAGGAATAATCTGGAAGTCGGAGGATGTCATTACGGGTGTTGAGTATGAAGTTGCAGGAAACTGTATGACGAGGCTCACCGTCGATGCTTGGTATGACAGGAAGAAGTGTCTCAGTGAGAACGACGACAAGCAAATGGGGTAAAGATAGCCCATGTTTCATGAGCTTTGACTCTGCACCAGCCACTGGCCCCATCATTCCAGGATGGAGCATCGCACCCCCTGGAGCAGTTCCTTCTCTCAGGAGCGTGACAAAGAGAGGATGCGATGTCATCGTTGTGGGTGATATGGATTCAAAGCCTGGGGTAGACGGTGGAGGTAGGCGGGGTGTTGACGACAGCATGAGCGCGGTACGTTTTTCATGTTTCTTCATAATCTTACGCAGAGCCTCTGAATTCGCGTGATCAAACTAGGCAAGAAAAGGAAATCGGTGGATGAGTGTCAGTATACAGTCGAAAACGTCCGAATACTCGGAGTATAAGTGAGCTCAGGGGCGGTGATCTCAAGTACGCACTTTCTTAAGATCCAGCAATAGCGCATTCAGCTGCATAAATTTCCCTATCGCATCGTCCACGCTTTGGCCAACATGTTCTAGTTTCCCTACTCTCTCGACGAACCCTGCCATCCTCCTCTCAACCTCCTCCAAACTCCTCTCTCCACGATCTTGCTCCGATGCGCTCTCGAAGATTGCCGAGTCCATCCAAAGCTGGAAGATCTCTCTCCAGACCGCAATCTCACCCTTGCGGCGACCATCCTTGGAAAATGTCTTCGTCCATTTGCCCTTGAAAGGAACACTGGGTGTAGAAGAGGACGACGTTTGGAGCGGGGTGATATGGGATGCTATGCCGTCTGCAAGCTCTTGTACCTGCCGTGTGAAATCTTCTTGGACAGTACGGTGATGGACTTCGAGGGCGTTCACTGCGCGGAGGAGGAGGGCATAGAAAGATTCATCGCTTGGAAGAGGAATGACGATTTCGCTCGTAACAGAATCCAACAAAGGCCCCGTGGGTTGAGAGCGGGGAATAACACTGAAGGAAGACGACGCGGCACAAATAAATTTGTCAGTGAGAAGGGAATGGCGCGGTCAGGACGCAGACACAAACTCACATGGCCGCTGAGTTGACTTGATCAGGTCCAGTGAGAATCGCGGGATGGTATTCATCAGCGGAAACCTGAGCCAGCTCGCCGTCCCGATCGTGTCCGAAAGGAACAGTGAGGCGAAGTCGGGGAATGATCGCATCACCCTCAGCTATCAGCACGCCCATGTCCCGTGCCCACCATTACGAAGCGAAAAGGAGACGTGACCGGCGATCATAGAAACGGAGTAATCAGGGAAAGTCAGTAAATGATCATTCTGCATAGAGCAAGTCCATGTGGCAAGTGAAAATCGATGGACAGCAACTCACCAGTCAATTCATACACTGCGTGAATAGCTTGGGAGGCGACGCTACTCAGAGGAGCAGCCGGCGCGTTGGCCGAGAATGAAGACGCAGCCGACGAGGAACTGGGGATAGACTCGCTGATGGCTCGGCGGATCGTCGTCGTCGCGCCATCCGCTTCTAGCGCCTCGTCAGAGCCATCGCTACCCTCAAAAGTATCAACACTCGGAGAGGGGTGCGTTGGGATGTTGATACCAGTAGCGGTCGTCACTGGAGCCGGTTTATCTTGCAAGAGATGGTGCAGCACGGCTGGATCGAGGCCTAGGAGTGCCAGCTCGCTGGCGACACCATTGATAAGTTTCTTCAACTGTGTGAGGGAAAAGGGGCAGATCAGGTGAGAAGGAACCCCTGCACAGCAATCAGCGCAGGCGCTAACGAACCTGCGAGTAAGATACGGCGGCTTCGCGCCAGCTCTCAGGAAATGTGGGCAGGAGCACGCTGTACTGCTTTCCATACTTCATCGTGCAAGGTCTATGGATGTCTTAGAGTAGAAGCAAACAGTCTCCCCAGAAATCGCTCCAGAGTAAAGGCTAATATCGGAAGCAAAAAGGCTAAAGGGGGGAAGGGGGGTCATAGTGTTCCCGACGGCGGGGCATGGGGGTATATATACACTGTCGTGAGCGATCATTTTTTGAGGCACACGACCAGAAAATAGGCCGATCCAGGCACCCACAACACTCCACAACAATGACTCCGCTAATATTCCTCATACACACCCATTCTATTTGGCAGGTGCCGCTTCGCATCTCATCGTCCGACGCCCCTTCCGGTCTCGGATGCGCTACAATAAGGAGGAAAAAATGACTCGATGACAGGCGGAGCTCGTCATGCCCATCCGTCTAGCGGGTGGAATAACTAATCCACCCGTTCCATGTGACACGAAGCAAGAGTCAACATGAGCGGCCACGCACGCCTGACAGTCGAACAAGAATATATATATACGAATACGCCCCTAACTACAACAGCTAGAATCGTCCGAAATGTGCGAAAAGAAGAGGGAGAAAGAAAAAAAAAAGAAAATGACATCATCAGAGCTGAATCTTGTCCAGCTCAAGGTACGGTTCTTCTACTTCAACCGTAAACTTGCGCACTATGAGCGCCTCCGCGATGAGCCGCGGAGCAGGCGTTGACGGAGTCTCAGAAGAGGAGACAGGCGGGGAAACTGCTCCTTCATCACGATCCGACGTAGCCGCACTGCTAACACTCCCCATATCCTGGGCCATCAACCAACCATCCCCTTTCTTCTTCTTCTCGCCTCCACCCAGTTTAACGGACTTCCCCTTCCCTTTGCCTTTCCACTTGCCACCTCCCGCTGAGTCACCTCTATGACCAATCTCAACGCCCATCTCCTCCGCCTCTGCTTCGGCCTCCTCTCGTCTCCTCTCGCGGTTCCCCTCTCGCCGCACGCGTCGTAGCCGCGCTTTCTCCGCCGGGTCTACAGCAGGCGGCTGTAGCATCTTGGGGTTCTTATTGCTATTGAGCGAAGGTGTAGGGGACGGAGAGGGAGACGGAGAAATGGACGCAGATGCGTTGGTAGATGTAGAGAGGAAAGGGTACGAGGGCGATGGAGCGTGAGCAGGAGCATAGCCGTCCTTGGATTGGCGATGTAGCCTCTCGTGCTTCGCGGTTCGGATCTCTGTTGCCACCACTGGAATCGCGATCGCAGGGGTAGGCGATGGTGCAGAGGCAGGGATAGCGAAATTGCTAATGTCTAGATCAAATGCAAACGCTGCATCGTCATCAACGTCCGAGTCGCCATCAAATGCGAAAGGGTCTCCACGCGGTGGAGGAGCGCGCGAAGGTGGGGCAGACGAGGATGCCAGCTCGTTCGAAAGTGAGGAGGGAATTCCCTTCTTGACTTGAGAGTCCGAAGCGTGGCGAAGAAGGGGATCAGAGGCACTGGCACGACGATCACGAGAAGGCCCACGTGCCTCTCCCCATGCATTGAAACCATACGGATAATCGCGAATGATAGGCATAGGTACTGCAATCGGCGTCGTCAATCCTGCTGGTTGAGAATCGGTGCCAGCACCAGATGGAGTCGAGTTAATTGATGGGGAGTTCTGGGTGCCCAGACTCGCAGAGAGGGGCGAGAGCAGACCAGGGCTCGACCTTGGGGGTGCTAGCAGCGAGGGGGAGGCAGACTGAGCTCTCATATGACCAAAACCACGAGCACCACCTCCGACTGCGCCAGCAGCAGCTAGAGCTGCATTGTTAGGGCGAACGTGCTGCACTTTGGGGCGTGAACCAATCCCAGTTGCCGAAGATGTTCGACGCTTGGAACTATTAGGACCGGAGAGAGGAGACAGCGGTGAGGTGGATGGGATGTTTCTTGTAGCTGGAGACATTTCCCCTGCACCGCCTCCAAGGTCTCCGTCTGCATCGACCTCCTCCGAGCTGGAACTGCCGGCTCCCCCAGACCCCTCCGCGTCGCCTTCCGTATCGGTGAGTGAGAATGGTGAGACATCAGAGTTTTTCCTATTACGCTCAGCATCTTCGATCATGAACGGCGAGCGCCCTGGAGATGCGAGCTTTGGCATTTTGACGGCGCCCAGACCCAGTCCCAAACCAAGGCCTGGGCCCGAACCCGGGGTTCCTCCATCGAGACCTGCTAGTCCAAGATCAAGTGGGGAAGGATAGGACGAAGCAGGAAGAGTAATTTCTTTCTGAATGATGAGGGTTGCGCCAAGCTCGCCTGCCATGCGCTCAAGGGTGTCAAGGGATTCATCCAGGTCCTAAGTGAACAAAGCACAAAGTGTCAGGATTGTATGGTGCCGGGTTTGAGGACCAATGCAATATTGGGCAGAGAGAGATATTACCTTACGAGTGAGTCCAATTAACTGTCCAGAGTCGCTAACACCAATCTCATAGAGAGCCTGGCCAGACCCAGCAAGGAGACGCCACTTGAGCTGTGTGACAAGACGAGTGAAACGTTCCGGCTGAGGAGGAGTCCCATGATACAGTGGAGATTGCATGGAGCCGCGGTGCAGGCAGTGCGAGAGGGGATCGAGTCAGCAATTGTGAAACGAGCAACCTCAGACATTATGTCACATAGAACGCCGTCTCATCGCAGAGTACACACCGTAGGGTTCAGCAACTTGAGTTTGTACTCAACATTACCCACTTCGACCTCAGGTGCTAGCTGGGGCATGATGCCCGCCACTGCGCCTGCTCCTGTCATGGTCATCCCTGATCCTGTGCCACTGAGAACAAGGGCCGCTCCGCCCATAGGACTTCCCCTCTCCGACATGGAGTCGAGTTCATGCTCGGAAATAGATGAGGGGGTCCCTGCAGCGGCAGCCAGTGCCGGCGATGTGGACAGCGACTCCCAGGGTGAGCGTGGAAGTGAGCTAGGGAGGCCAGCTGGGATTCCAGGGAGATGGGTCGAAGCCAGCTGTGGTGAAAGCGACATACGTGGTGTTTCGTGTTGGGATCCAAGTGCTGGAGCTTGAGCTCCGGTCGATACGGTCGTGCTCATGGACGGTCGTTTAGTGCGCGGGGGTTGATGCTTTATATCCAGTGCAAGATGGTTAGAGAACGGTAGATTATAATGTCTTGAATGGTCTGAGAGCTATATTCGAGGTATCATCGTTGGTTTCTAGATCTTTGTGTCGTGGCTGGTGGATGGAGAGAGGCAAGACCGAGATTGACTCGACTCAATTCAACAACAGTATTGGTCAGGTGACCAGCTGACTCCATTCATCCTCACTCGAAAATATGAAATTATTATCGACGTCGACGAGGCCAAAAATAGCGACCAAGGATAGGAACCATGGCTCGTAGCAGGGATGTATACACAGAGAAGCTGCCGAACTCGGACATAGGATATATTGCGTTCGTGACAGCCAGTACATAGGCTACCAAGCCCACGATATCTTTACGGCCTTTCTTAACCGCAGAAGGTGTGTGTGAAGGTCGTCCCAAGAGCGGAGTTGCGATCTATAACAGTTCAGAGACGACAAATGAGACACCAAATCAAAGGTTCTGAAAGCACAGACTCGGATTTACCAGCGGCATAGTCAGTGGAATAAGAGTACGCCTGGTCATCGGGACAGCTGGCCGCAGTACAAAGTGCCTGCGCCGCTCCATCGCTAGCAGTGACCAGGGTGTCGATATTTATAGCTATTCATCGCGAATGAACAATAATCATGATCAGTATTGCTCCGTGTATCGATGGGAAATTATTCTACGCACTGGCATCAACGCGACTGAGATCCCAGCTAATCCTCTCTCCCCCATAATCAGCGCCAAAGTCGGCATAGCCATACTCGCTCAAAATAACACCACTAGTTATCCCAGCATCGGTGCAGACGAGACCGCCGTCGCAGCCTCCAGTTGCGCAGTTGGAACCAGTGCTGTCACAGCCTGTCCGGCCCCACGCGCGGATACCCTATCACGAAATTGACAAGATATTGATTCTGTCGATACTCGATGGATTATGACAGACTAAGAAGAAGAGGAAAGGATGATGCATAAAAGAGATGGGCCAAATGGTACGCACAGTCTCGGTATCTGCGATAGAGTAGCTCACACTGGCCCCAGCGGAAAGGGTCGTTCCGTATGCAACGCTAGTGTCTGGAACACCGTTCGGTGCCTTACCGATAGCGGGCCAGATGGTGTACGAGCAGCTATTTTGAAAGGTGATGGTGAAGGCTGAGGTGGAAGTGGCCAAAGCAGCGACGGCGGCCAAAGCGACTGAGGAGTACTTCATGGTTGGAGAAGAAAGATGAGGGTGATGAGAGACCAGTGTATCGAGCTGGACGCCTCTTTTTATAGCTCTCGATGAGGTCGACAGCCCACGAACTTTCGCAGAACCATTTAATGCTCAAGATGAAGAGGATGCTGCGCCTTTTTTGGCTGGCGACGCGAAATATTGGTGGGGCATATTAGTCGCATCAGACCCGGACCCCAACACAAATACCTCGGTACGCCCCAGGCCTATTTGAAGTTTTGAGTAGCTTGATAGGAGTCTAGAGCACGCCGTGAAGGGAGAACAGGTTTTCTTCACCGAAACATGGAATCATCGCGCTCCATGGTGAGGGCATGACGAAGTGATGTGGTGGATTATGAAGAGGTCTTGCCATAGAACTCTCCAGATCCCCGCTAAAACAATGAGTAGCTATAATCCCGGCCAATTGATGAGGTAAATTTAGACTATGAGCCATTTGTTCACAGCGGCTAACATTGCTGCGATGATCGAGGAGCAAGCATAACGCCAGGGCCCAGTTGTTTCTAGGCGAACGGGATTGAAAAAATTGATATTACGTGAGGCTAGAGCAGTTACTGCTAGCATTCTGCAAACGACGTTGCTATCAGCTATGGCGCTGAAGTGGAAGGTGGTTCGCAGGACTGGAGAGATAAATCGTGCTGATCTAGGCGAACGAGAAATAAAAGCTCGCGAGATGGTGCCTAAACCAAGCGTCGAGCGAGAAATCTCAAGCCCTCACAGATGGAAGGCAGCATAGTATTCGGCCAGTGACGAGGGCGGGTGTGGGCCAAACCACAACAAACATAGGCCCAAGTTTGTCTGTGCTGGCTTAATTATAACATCCAACCCGGTTCGGAATGCTTCCCACAATGACATAATGGATAAATCAATAGCTCGAGTTCGTGAACAACCAAGTCTATTCGTTCGTGCCTGGACAAATGGAATTATTATCGACGTCAATGTGAGTAGAAACGACGATAGTGTGTATGAGGAGAGATCTGAGTAACAAAAGATAGCCTTGCGTATTATTTGATCATGAAAGGGAAAAGCTAGGTCATGTTATTCATAGCATCATATGGAAAACGAAGCGTGAGACCCCTTAGCCACAGAAAGTGTGAGTGAAGGTCGTGCCAAGAGCAGAGTTACGGTCTACACAGGGTCAAATGAAAACATCACAGGAGAAGAGATTAGCGGAATGAAGGGAGGGGGAACATAACGCTCCGAGACATACCAGCAGCATAGTCGGTAGCATATGAGTATGCCTGATCATCGGGGCAGCTGGCTGTCGTGCAGTGAGCCTGGGCCGCTCCATCGCTCGCAGTGAGAAGTGTACCAATGTTAATGGCTGATCGACGCATATAGAGAATCAAGATGTTTAGTTCATTATCAACCAAAGCGACTGGTATGGTAGATTGAACGCACCAGCATTAACATGGCTAAGGTCCCAGCTGATCCTCTCGCCTCCATATTGGGCGCCGAAGTTGGCATACCCATACTCGCTGAGAATCACATCGCTTGTGATCCCAGCATCAGTGCATACGAGGCCCCCATTGCAGCCACCAGTCGCGCAGCTGGAGCCAGAGCTGTTGCAACCGGTACGGCCCCACGCGCGGATGCCCTACCAGAGTAAAACAAAAAGTTCGAGTCATTCATTAGTCAATGCTTAGAGAGGCTAGTGCCCAAAATAGGGACGATTCGGCTCAAACAAAACCTACAATTTCGGTATCCGCAATAGAATAGCTCGCGCTGGCTCCAGGAGCAAGCGTAGTTCCGTACGCAACGCTCGTATCTGGAACACCGTTCGGTGCCTTGCCAATCGCTGGCCAGACGGTGTACGAGCAGCTGTTCTTGAAGGTGATGGTGAAGGCTGAGGTGGATGTGGCCAAAGCGAGGGCAGCAGCCAAGGCGACGGAAGAGTACTTCATGATTTGTTGAGAGAGATGAGCGAGGTGAAGGGGGACTGTTTGTTGAGGTGAAGGCGAATGTGAAGGATGAGGATGGATGAACAGGTCTTTATATATAGCTCTCAGTCATACTGATGGTGCATACATCTTCGGAGAGCTAGGTAATACCTCAGATGGAGAGTATGCTGCGCCGTCTGGAGTTAACGACGCGAGATATTGGTGGGGCTTATTGGTCGCATCAAACTTGGGCTCCAACGTCAATAATTCGTAGGTCCATGGCCGATGAAATGAAGACAACCGACGTCGTGGAACCATTGACATGCTTCAAGAGCTAACTTATCATGGAGGTGGGATATGCCTTTTTTGCCAAAACTGGGGCCATTGCGAACCATTGTAGTGGGATCGTCAAGTGAAGTGCCCAAGATGTCATGACGCCGAGGCTCTCAGTTTTCGGCTACCATGGTAGAACCACTGTCATCTTGATCAGTACTAAGGTAACGTTAGATTGTGAGTCATCTGTTGACAACACAGATATTGCCGCTGCGGTATGATCAATGAAGCGACACACAGCAGCGTAATCCAGTCGTTTCAAGGCATGAACGGCTCCACAAGCGCATCATTACGTGTTATTCCTTCTATGTTTTACAAAATATGTCGTAAAACGTTGCTGCGCGAGCAAGCGACCCAGAGCAGATGAGGCTAGCCACTGACCCTCGAGCTTTGAAATCATGTCATCAAGGCCTGAAACGAATGATTGGAGGTCGTATAGAAGATCCCAGTTCGTAGGTCCCGAGAAACTGATGGAAATCGATCCTCTCATCCACAAAGCAGAATGCCATTTGGGTCATGATCGCGAACATGGTTTCGGGTCCAAACTGGGACAAACACTGATCCTAAATCTGTCTCAGACAGTCTCGCGCGTAGTGGCTCTTTTTCGACGTGATATGAAGAAATGATAATATAAGGACTATCATTCGTTCCTTCCACAATTTACTCTAAAGTAGGTAACAACAAACTTCGTACATAGAATAAGTACTGCTGGGATAATAGTTTACCAGTCTGAAGGAGGACAGAAAACGTGAGTGAATGTCGTTCCCAAAGCGGAGTTTCGGTCTACGTGAACGAGATGATGTCATCAGAGTGGCGCACAGTATACAACACAGCGAGCTGCTCACCAGCGGCATAGTCCTTGTCATACGAGTAGGCCTGGTCTGAAGGGCAGTCACCGTATGGTGCAACCAAACACATGGCCTGAGCAGCGCCATCACTCGCTGTAACAAGAGTAGGCAAGTTGATGGCTAAGATGATAAAACATCTATCAGATATTGTCGAAACAAATATAATAATGGAAGAGGGGACGAACAGGCATCTACAATGCTGATATCCCAGCTAATCCTCTCGCCTCCGTACTGGGCACCAAAATCGGCATAACCGTACTCGCTTAGAACCACGCCGCTGGTGATACCAGCATCAGTGCACACGAGGCCACCATTGCAGCCGCCGGTCGCGCAGTTGGCGCCAGAGCTGTTGCAGCCAGTGCGACCCCATGCACGGATACCCTGAATATAGTCCATTTTGAATGTTTTTATTAATTTGGAGGAAGGATGAGCAAGTTGGTCGGCAGTGAGACTAGCTCTCACAATTTCAGAGTCAGCAATGTTGAAACTAGCAGAACCGTACTGTCCGATGGAAGTCCCGTATGCAACGCTCGTATCAGGGATACCATTTGGCGCCTTGCCGATGGCGGGCCAGACAGTGTACGGGCAGTTGTTGTAAAACGTGATGGTGAACGCGTTTGCAGATGAGGCGGCAACGGCTGCAACAAGAGCGATAGAAGAAGAGACCTTCATAGCAACTAGAAGTGACAGGATATGATACTGTGGAGTGTCGAAGCAAGAGATGAGACGAGAGAAGCTATGGTGTTCTGAGTTCATCACCACTCCACATCGAGTCTTAAGTACCTAGAGACACTTATTGTGGCAGTGCGTAGTATAGCAGTACTCGCCGAGAATAAAACATTACTCAATCGATGTCGACCGAGGAAAGGGATGAGCAATATTGTCAAAGAAACTCGAAAATATTGACATCAACGGCTTGACAAGGGGAGTGCTATTCGATCTGTTTCAAGTTGAATACGCCCGTAGCCGAGCATTGGCTCGTCAGACGTGATCGATACGTAAAGGGTAGTAGAAGCTGATCCCATGTGCTATGAAGCCGTTGGAGACCGAAGCATGCGCTGACCATCCTATTAGGAGAGCGAACTGCAGCAGCGCCCACAAAGGGCCTATTCTGATGAGTCTGGGAGAGGCTTCATCAAAATCATTAGGAAAACGTTGTGGACAAATGAGAGGCGCCGACAAAAAGCGAGTGGTTACAGTAAACCCCCCTGGCCGAGGAAATGGACTCTTCATTGTTCACTATTTTGCCGAATGTGAAAATTCGAGCCTCGACTATAGCTGGCACATAGGGCGGATAAAAGCTGGAAGGCTAAACGAGAGGCCCGTCAAGGTCCGAAAAGGGGAGAATTTGACAGTGAAAGTATACAGTGACTTACAGTGGGAGATACAGAGCCAATAACGCTAGCTATTTTTACCCACAATGTTTTAACAAGGACCGGATAACCCCATAAGAAAGCTCCACCACTGAGGTTCGAGGTCGGCATCAGCCTCAGCAAGCCCTGAATTCCAGGTTAGCCCCTGGACTCCCAAGGAAGTGAGAGATGTTACTATAGCGTAGCCTAGAACACAGGAGAGGCTTGCTTGTTCCGGATGCTATACTACTGGTTGAATGCATCCGTCGGCATCCCCGACGGCGGGCACCACTGGTAGTAATATTGATATATCACCCCGATCAATAAAGCAGCATGAGCCGAAATCAAGGCGCTGATCCGTGCCATGCGCTTTTCGAGGTCACGCATGCGACAAGACGGTTCAAGCGAGCATTCATACAGCAGGCTAAAGGGAAGCGCGAGCACCTGCGTGGGCTCGTGTTGCGGCCGACTCCGCCTCAAACAACAAACAACACCCGACTGTTTCATCGGGCGAGATCTGACCGCGCAGGGATGCTCAGGTTCATATAGTAAATTATCTCCAACAAAAGCGTGGGGAAATGGGTTGATAGCTTCGATGTGTTGGGGTCCAGAGCCAATGCAGTGTTAGTCTCCTAAGTCAGAGACCTCCGCAAGCGGTTTGTTCAGAGGGGAAGATTAAGATGAATAGATTGTATCACGTATAATCCCAAAACAATAAGACAGGATGCACCCAGACTTCCGTGTCATCGGCCCAGTAGGCTAGGGAGCGGCGGATACGCACAGTTGCCTCCATTTACCAGTCAGTGGGAGGGCAGAAAACATGCGTGAAGGTGGTACCAAGAGCAGAGTTACGGTCTTGAAAAAATTCGAGAATTGAGCCCAGTATTCAGGGGTAGATATTGTGAAGACATAATGTAGGCTTACCAGCAGCATAATCAGTGGCGTAAGAGTAAGCCTGGTCATCAGGGCAGCAGTCCCCGTAAGGCGCAACGAGGCACATAGCTTGAGCAGCACCATCGCTAGCAGTGACGAGGGTGGGCATGTTGATGCCTAGATTTGTGGTCAGCATCATGTTACAGGATTCACGCGGATCCAAAGAAAGCGAGGGACATACTGGCATCAACATGGCTGAGATCCCAGCTGATCCTCTCGCCTCCGTAGTCAGCACCGAAATTGGCGTAACCGTACTCGCTCAGGATAACACCGCTAGTAATGCCGGCGTCAGTGCAGACAAGACCACCATTGCAGCCACCAGTCGCGCAGTTGGCGCCGGAGCTGTTGCACCCAGTACGTCCCCATGCGCGAATGCCCTACAGCCAATAAATAGTCGGGGAAAAAGTCAGAATTTGGACAGCAATTGGGCAAATCCAATGCATATGAGAGCAATACGCACGATCTCAGTGTCCGAAATGCCGAAGCTGGCAGAGCCGTACTCCCCAATGGAAGTGCCGTAGGCGACGCTGGTATCAGGAACGCCATTTGGTGCCTTTCCGATGGCGGGCCAGACGGTATACGGGCAGTTGTTGTAGAAGGTGATAGTGAACGCGTTTGCCGAAGAAGCAGCGGCGACAGCAAGAGCGATGGCAGTTGAGAACTTCATAGCGGGAGAAGAATGGTAGTGCGCGATGTGGGGGATCTTAGCGAAGAGGAGAAGCTGTGGATGCTCTGAGGGATCGACAAAGGTGCTCCACTTTGCTCGTTTTATACCACACCATTCCACTAGTGTTTCATAAAGTAGGCTTCGCCGAAAAAAATATTGATTAAGCTGGATCGACCAAAGGGAAACAGGACAATATTGTCAAAGCGACACCACCAATATCCATATCACCAACCCAACCAGGAGAGGCCCATTCAGTCTATTTTTGGCTCAGCGCATCAGCAAACGGCACCAGATTAACTGTCGGCTGGATGATTGATGCATATTCCTGTCATTAAATAGCCATATATCTAGGAGTGGATTAAAGCGAGACTCTGGGGTTTTGAACTAGGAGCCGGGCCTGCCTCAAGCAAGGCCTGTTGAACAGGTCCCATAGCATCTCACCAGGATTCCATGGAGTAATATTATTGTCGAAGACCCTCTCAAAGGACCTTCATGAGGAGTTGTGGGGATGAAGGCTCCGAGACGTTCGCAGTGGATCAACCGGTACCAGTCACTGGGGGGGTTGCGGTGAGGCACGGAACGCGAAAAGTGGTATTCTCACGCTATGAGCCTCGATATATATTTACCTATCGTCTGTGTCCAGAGTCGTAACATCCGATCAACAGCAGGAGTGCTCAATACCGAGTACCGCTATCGAGTTCGTAGGGCGGGCTGGGGGCTAGATACACCAACGGCCTTCGGCCATGTCCAAAGGAGCGAAGATCCTACAGCGAATATCGACGGCAACCACATCCAGCAGAGGAGAGAACGCTAGGGCGCGACAGATTGCTGGCGGTTGTGGGTGGTAATGAAGAAGCAGGGTGCACTGGTCAATTGTTTGTAGAGAAAATCAGGTATTGAATTGCGGTGGCGTAGGCTTGGCGGAATAATATTAGCAGCGGGCTCTGGGAGATGACTTCATACCTAACGAATTCTGAACATAACCGCGTTGGAACCTCCAAGCGCCGATATATTCCTTTCAAGCATCTCCTTAGGATAAGGAGTTTTTCTTAATCGCATGTGGGGGGCTACGATAGGTTGGCGAGTGCCGATCCATGATTCAAACGGAGGTAGGCTCAGGTAGCACCTGCAGCAATATTGATATATTAGCTTCATCAATGAAAGACTATGAACCGAAACCATGGAATTGATTTGCGGTCTGGGACGGTTCACATAGAATGGTCTGAAAGGCGTTTCATGAGGGCTTCATCCGATTGAGGAATGTGTAGAGAGGCGAAACTTCAAGTCCGTTGTACCACGGTTTGTTGTGGAGGCAACCTTCCTTCAGGCCAAACCGAAGTAAACACGTAGATTCGCAAGGTGCGGCGTTCGTAGAGATTTGGCTGCAAATCGATTCTCGTTCTATACGTGCATGAATGCAAGCCTATGAAGCGTTGGGCAGAATCTAGAGGCCTCGCAGGTTCAATATGTATCGTGGACCGGACTGTCGAAGCGGCATTTTGTCTCAGGTATCAAAAGGTTTGTTCACGCGGATATGTAGATTAAGATGAATCCATTGTATGACGTATTATCCCCAAATAAGAAGGTAAGGTGTATCCAGTCGACTTAGGCTTAGCCAATGACATCCTCAAGTACAGTCCTCCCAGCGGGATGGGCATAATATCATACCCGTTTACCAATCCGTGGGAGGGCAGAACACGTGGGTGAAGGTGGTGCCAAGAGCAGAGTTACGATCTTGGGGGGAGAAAATTAGTTATAAAGTCGAGCACTGAGAAACGCGTGAGGCAGCTTACCAGCAGCGTAGTCTGTGGCATACGAGTAAGCCTGGTCGTCAGCGCAGGTGCCGTAGGGAGCAACCAGGCACATGGCTTGAGGAGCACCATCGCTAGCAGTGACGAGGGTGGGCATGTTGATGCCTAGATTCGTGATTAGCATTTGGCACAAGACATCTGTGAATGAGATGTAGCAACGTACTAGCATCGACATGGCTGAGATCCCAGCTGATCCTCTTGCCTCCGTATTGGGCACCAAAGTCGGCGTACCCGTACTCGCTCAGGATGACACCGCTGGTAATACCGGCGTCAGTGCAGACAAGACCACCATTGCAGCCACCAGTCGCGCAGTTGGCGCCGGAGCTGTTGCACCCAGTACGACCCCAGGCACGGATACCCTATAAAATTTTATTCAAGGCGGAAAGGAGTTAGTTAGAATATGAAAAGAGGTTGGGCAAATATAGGGTATCTGAGGACAGATGAGCACTCACGATCTGGGTGTCAGCAATGCTGAAGCTAGCAGAGCCGTATTGTCCGATAGAAGTGCCGTATGCGACGCTCTTGTCAGGGACACCATTTGGCGCCTTTCCAATAGCGGGCCAGACAGTGTATGGGCAGTTGTTGTAGAATGTGATGGTGAACGCGTTTGCTGAGGAGGCAGCAGCGACGGCGACAGCGATGGCAGTGGAGAACTTCATGGTGATCGAATACAAGCTCGAAGAGAAGGTTCTAGAGTGCGGAGTGTGGAGTGTGGAGACGAGGGATGAGACGAGAGAAGCTGTGGTGCTCTGAGGGATCATCAAAGCTGCTCCACTCGACTCATTTTATACCCTGCGACGGTTCCTGTCGCACAATTGGGCCCTGAGTTCTTACACCTCCTAGTGGAACGCCAAGCCAAGGACGTCTAGCGCCAAGCAAGGTGGTTCTGCAATATTGT
The DNA here is from genome assembly GCA_015039315.1 of Clavulina sp. PMI_390. Classification (NCBI taxonomy): domain Eukaryota; kingdom Fungi; phylum Basidiomycota; class Agaricomycetes; order Cantharellales; family Hydnaceae; genus Clavulina; species Clavulina sp. PMI_390. Next base: position 53,130 of record WIDE01000138.1, read on the forward strand.
CAGCGTAACCGGGATCATTGACAGCCTCGCGATGCTTGCCAAGACATACTATTAATCTTACAATATGCGCTATTTCCGGGAGCAAATGACAACGCCGGGATCGACGTAATGCAGTGATTGGACCTGATGCGGGAGAATATCAGAATATTGGTGGAATCAACCAAGGTCTGCACCGTCTAATTCAGCCATCCGAAACACGGGCGTTGATGAAATAATTTCGCAGAAACACAAGCGAGTGGATCTACTTGATCGACGCGATGAATATTGGTCGGTGGTATCAACCATCAGTTGTACCCTGCAACATTGGACGCCATCGGAGACAATGCCGAAACGCGTTCACGACGGATCAACGGTGATGAAAGCAAAAGGATGCTGTCAGATAGAGCATGAGTAGCATTCATCTTTCCCTTTCGAGCCGCAGAACGCGCCGATGACGTATTGTCCAGAGGAAATAGTAAGAGGTGAGGCTCCGCCTTTTGGACTTGAACACAGAAGAACCCAACCCGAATATTACCGAGAAGGTCCCATAAGGAATCCATACATGCCTTCAGCGACGCCTTGTTATGCATACAAACGGTGCTCTGACAACGACAACCAAGGAAGTGAAGACCTGGATTTGTTTGCGAAATTTGACCGAAATCCGACACATTTTCTGATGTTGCGAATCTGCACAGAAGATTTTGAAAGCGACCTGAATAGTCTGGGATAGTCTGGGCAGCGATCAGATATTGCCAGTGGCAACAGCGGTCAGTGGTCTGCGAATCCTCGCCGCGGCTCGGCGTGAAGACCTGCTTTTGGCCTGCACCATGGCGGGCGCCAGTCGTTTGGCGTAGGCACCAGGGTCAATTATGGCGCATATTCGTCAATAAGTGGCTGGGAATAACTAAAACGTGATCCACCAGATAGACCGCGGTGATTTGTGGATATTTTTCATTGCTCTAACATCAACCGAAGTGAAGGGGTATGCAGGCCGAGATGAAGGTACCAGGGGAGATCCAGAGCTTCGGTAGTTAGGGTATCCAGTCTTTTGGGTTCTGGTAGCACGACGACAGTTGTGATGAGGAGACCGAGACCAGTTGCAAAGTAGCGCCCAGAATGTCAGCGCCAAGACGGCTGTGTAAACTAGCAGATATTCATATGGGCCAATAAGCCTCCTTGAGGGTAGGAATTTTTCGGGAATTAGTTATCTGGGCGAAGATGATGTTCGGCGAGATGTAGAACTGGAACATAGAGAGCAGATAAATCGCTAAATAGATTAGCGCTAAGATGACGTTAAGAGGATCTATTAGTCAAGCAGCAGCGATATAGGGTCGCGTATGCTCAGGCGCGGCATCTCGGAACCTGCGCGGGGGGTTGGATGGATCAGGGTGCGGTGGAATGAAAGAGCGGTCACAGTCACGGGAGGTGACTGGAAACAGCTGTCAACAAATGGTGTGTCCTCTTGCGCGTCCCGATCTTGATCAATATTCTTCAAAGTTAAAAAAATTCATGAAAGGATATCGACCCCTTACAACAATCGTATACTCCCAGATATGCTGTGGAGTCCGACGACAGTGATGATGAATTCGAGTCCACCAGAAGCACCAATTTGAGAATTGCAGAGCCCGTTGTTACTCTTCCTGAAACAATCTCTCAGAAGACCTTTCCCAGCTCGACCCTAGTGGTTGTCATAGGCCATGCTGGAGATCAATGGCTTGAAGGCGTGTCGCCCAGCCCGGCCTTTGAGCCCATCGCCATGAATGGAACGGAGGTGTGTGTGACCTAACTACCCAAATCACGGCCAATCGTTATTATCATCGTGACCCTTTACGCTGATTCGATAGATCGGCGGGCTGGACTCGAAAAGCTATCAACGAACTATTCTTGTCCATATTACTCATGACCTGCCGTCCCTCCACGCCGTCACGCTCAGTGCAGCACTCGCAAGGCTGGGTCCTTCTGCGTAAGTCAGCCAATGCCCAAACTCTCCGGTAAACTCAACAGAAACCCCCCTTCCATTATCCCTGCTGTTTTCTCCAGCCTCATTGTGCTCGACACGTATCCTGGGCCATCGTACATCTCCTCTCAGCCGTATAGCCCGCTCAACTTGCCGGTTCGCTTCTTGGGATCCACAACCACAAACCTGAAACCTCCCTCTGTGCGTCTTTTATTCTTCACTAATCCGCATTTCTCCTCATATCAACCATTCGTGGGGCCTCTTTCACGTCTACTTGCGCGCTATGTGGCGATAGACTCCCACCCTCCAGCATTTCGAACCACCAAACCTTATTCAAGGTCTCTCCGCCGCGCTGATAGGCCGCCTTGAATCCGACAAACTTTCTCGCGCCGATGGCACTAGCATGGGACAAGTCATTCTTCTCCCATCGTTACGCATTCCTCCCCCTCCTCCACGCAAAGAGCCCCGTCCAGTCCTTAGCTCACTAGCCTCAAGTGACGAGTGGACGGATGGTATGTTAGGGAGTGTTGCTCCCTTGATTGGGTCACATATCCCGTGGGATCCCGCCACCCGAAGCCTCGCGCGGAAGCAAAGCGGTGCGCCAGGTGCGGCGTCCAAAGGATTTAGAAGGAGTGCCGCAGGAGACGTAGGGATGTACGTCTAGGCTGACCTTAGGGCGGAATGCTGCACATTTATCCCCCCAGCCTGTGTCCTACAGAGGTCATGTACCACGTCTGCCCGTAGTGGCTGTGACTACCTATACCATCCCAACCCGGTCTTCAATCCAAGACCTTAAAAAATGTACGAATTACTAGTATTTCTGTGCTAACAAACGGGCATATCCTCAGCCTGTATCTGTAAATATGCACGCAGTCATTTGGGTTGTGCTGACTGAATGCACCCCCACGCTTAAGCGCCGGGATTCGAATTGACTTCAAAAGTGACAGAGCGGCGCAGTTCTCTCCCTCCACCACCACCTCGTCACGACCGTTTCCATCCTCGTTTTCTTTCTTTTCTTTTGACGAAGTCGACGATGGTGCGCCTCACGGACGTACCAACAATCAAAAATGCACCGCTGCCCGCGGAAGGCAATGGGTCGTTCTCCAACCCCATCCTCGCCGCGCTGGTATTGGTCGTGCCGTGGCTGGTCAAGCGCCTTATCCCCTTCGTCAACCGTGGAGGATGGCTCACCTACTGGTTCTTCGTCGCCGTGCTCGGTGTGCCGGTCACCGTCGGGTACTGGACCGTCATGAGCCACTATGGGCCGAGGGTCAACGAGAAGGTCGTGCTCCCCAACAAGCCTGCCAGCGAGTACTACGAAATCAAGGACTCCGACCTGAAGCACCAATGGGGCTTCTCCAAGGAGAAGATGCCTATGCAGATCTGGTACGACGCGTATTTCGACGGCAAAATTGATATCAAGGGTTCGTCCAAATTTTTCCACTCGAAAAAGTCAATTCAAGTGGCGCAACATCCCTGACACGTCTGTCCTCCCCGCTCATGAATACTTCTTCGTTCACTCTAACTACAGGTGATATGCTCGACACTCTCGAGTACCGTTGGGACTGGGCGTCGTTCGGCTTCACCGTCGACCTGTTCAAATACGTCTTCCTCAACCTCATCCCTGACGTCGTTCTCCACACCCAAAAGCAAGACGAGGATCAGATCCGTGACAACTATGACCGTAAGCATCGCTCTCTCAACACCTTTCTTGTTCAACAGTCATGCATTGGAATTTTTGTGCTTGATTCGCCCATATGACACCATACATGTCAACTTACCAATACATTTTTCCCTCACATATTCTATGCGTTATCTTTTCGCTACACAGGAGGCAATGACTTCTACAACTGGTTCCTCGGTCCCCGTATGATCTACACCTCTGGTATCGTCACGGACATCACCCGCGAGGAGACCCTCGAGGAGCTCCAGGACAACAAGCTCCGTATCGTCTGCGAGAAGCTCAACCTGCAACCTGGCGATACCCTCCTCGACATCGGATGTGGCTGGGGCACTCTCGTCGCCTTCGCTGCCAAGAACTACGGTGTGAATGCCACTGGTGTCACCCTCGCCAAGGAGCAAGCTGCGTTCGGCAACCAGAGGATCAAGGATAACGGCTTGACCCCCGACCAGGCCAGGATCCTTTGCTGCGACTACCGTGATATTCCTCGTGACCAGAAGTTCACCAAGATTGTTTCTTTGGAGATGGCCGAGGTATTTTCACTTTGCTCCCTTCTCCTTGTTCGTCCTTGTTCACCCGCCTCTCTTAGCACGTTGGCATTCGTCGTTACAGCACCTTCCTCAACGAGGTCGAGTCTCTCCTCGACGATGACGGACTCTTCCTCTTCCAGGTCGCTGGTCTCCGAACCAACTGGCAATTCCATGATCTCGTCTGGTGAGTCTTACTTGCCCTATTCTGAGTGTTTGACCACCAGGTCGCTGATGCAGATTTTATCCTCAAGGGGCCTATTCATGAACAAGTACATCTTCCCTGGTGCTGATGCCTCGTGCGCACTCAACTGGGTCGTCAACAAGGTTCGTGTCCACGCTTTCGTGCATCATCACACGCGATCCTCAACAACATGTGCCCATTTGATAGCTCGAGAACGCTGGCTTTGAGATGAAGTCCATTGATGTCTTGGGTGTTCACTACTCTGCTACCATCTACCGCTGGTACAAGAACTGGATTTCCAACGAGGATAAGGTTGTTGCCAAGTATGGCGTCAAGTACGTGGCTCAAATACGACTGGTTAAGTGCTGTTCATTGACCTCATTTGATTCTTCTGCAGGCTTTACCGCATCTGGCTCTTCTTCCTCGCCTGGTCCGTGATTGTCGCCCGTGAGGGTGGATCCTCGCTCTTCCAGATCACCATGCACAAGAACCTCAATGCTTTCCACCGTATTGAGGGTGTGCCCACACACTCATCGCTGCATGGCTTCCCCAAGAGGGAGATTACGTATGTCTTCACGTCTTCTCCACTGATAAAAGGTCTCTTGCTAAATACACATCAATTGCAGGCCTATCGTCTAAACCCGATATGCGTTGAAAGCTGGATGATGACGCTGTGATCATTTCCATGCCCTTAGGATGACGCTAATCACCCAGTGTTGTGTCTTCCACGAGAATGCACATGATTTCCCTAGCTTCATCCTTCCTTTTCAAGATATCTCCTCCGTTCCCCGTCCCCCTTCATCCCCGCCCCTTCTCTCCTGGTTCTTCCCTTGGGCTAGAGTTTCTCCGCTGTGGTATAGACTTGGCGAATCTTCATCATCCCCTTTACCACTACCCTGCATCTTTACTATTTCCCCCCTTAAAATACTTGTTCGTATATGACGAATGACTTAGAATGACCACTTATTGAGCCTATCCTTCATATAATGCTTCCGTGGATGAAAGCCTTGTCGTCGACGCTGACAACATTTTCAGGTACAGAATTGGCGGCCGAGCGATTTGTTGCTGAGGGGTCCATTGCGGCTCCTTACAACCAGAATCATGAAACATAACCTATGCTAATAGGGGGAGTAGTGATTGTGTTCTGTAGCATATTCGCTGCTCGCTTTCTCAGAGTCTACTGAGAGGCGCACGCGCTGTCACGGTCTCCGCTCCCATCAAACTTATAAAATTTGATTGTCCATGCGTGCCTTTCTACGCACAGCAAGTCTTCATTGCGCTCGTAGCGCCTTGCGTGAGCCGTTGGCGGTGCGAAGAGGCGGTGACCGTCCACAGATCGCAGCAAAAATAAAACAACTCCATCGTGACATACTGCGGCACCGAGAAATTGTCACACCCGAGGCAGTGTTTCAACCCGCTCACTCAGAAACTCTATAAAGCTCTTCTGCAATTCCATCATCCGCACTTGCTCTTCAGCTCTCCCGATAACATGGCATACAATCAAGGTTACTAGCTCGGTCTGCCACACTAGATTATGGCTGACGATCTGCTGGATTGGCCCCGTCTACAGGATACGGATACAACCAGGGGTACAACCAAGGGTACAACAGCCGTGCAGGACCACCTCCTCCGGCCAATCACAACACACGTCCTGGCGGAGCGCCTGGCGGTGGGGGGCCTGGCGGTTGGGCGCCCACGCGATACACCCAGATGCCTCAGGGCGCCGATCCCCAGCTTTGGGGGATGTTCACAGCAGTCGACCAGGATAGAAGCGGTACGCAGAGTCATTACACCTCATCGTCAGTTCATTAATGCCATCGATGGATATTGCATCCCTCGTTTACGTGCGTTTGAAGGTGCCATCGGTGTGAATGTATGTTATATTATTTTGCGTGGGCTGAACGACGTCATTATTGCGTCCTGGAGAACCCGATATTCAGATCGTGCAAGCTGACGTCGCTTTTTCGTACTGAAGGAGCTTCAAGGTGCCCTCAGGAATGGAGATTGGACAGCGTTTGACCTCGACACTGTACGTATCTCGTTATTTATCCCCTGAGCGGAAAGGGATAGGATTATAGGCTGATGTCACATTTCCAGGTCAAACTCCTCATGTCGATTTTTGTGCGTCCCTCCCGAACTCTATCTCAGGCAAAGGCTAATTAACTTTATATGCTCTTCTGTAGGATGTCGACCGCTCTGGAACCATCGGCTTCAATGAATTCGCTGGTACACCATTTCATGCACTGTCACTGCCGCCTTCGCAATTTCACGCTTGGAATTCTTTTAGGATTGTGGCAATATGTCAAAGACTGGCAGGGGTGAGTCTAATTAGGTCTATTTTCGTGTGTTCTGCCCAAACTCACTTGATTAATCCAGAGTCTTCGCGTTCGCCATTTTCCCATAACTTACTCATAAATCCACCTGACATTTGTGTTGTGTCCAGGGCGTTTGACTCTGATCGCTCAGGATCCATTGAAGGGGCTGAGTTGAAAAATGCCTTGAGCCAGTTCGGCTACAACCTCAGCCCCCAGCTCCTCCAGCTTGTGATGGCAAAATATGGTGAGTGCTCCCCGCTTTCGATCTGCTCTGTCCATCTATCTCTCGCCACCTGGCCGGAATATCTTCCATCGCTTGGCTGTTGTCTCTACCAACTGCTCTTTTCGATCTAGTGAACGACCAGTAGCTGACGCTTCGCCTCCCCCGTCCCCTTTCATCACTCTCTTCCTCTTTATTCGCCAACCCTTCGCGCCCACATCGGGAGACATTACTCAACAAGCCTCTCAAGTAGTTTCTAGCGATTTCCAGCAGCCGCCTCTCGGTATCACATTCGATCGTTTCGTGAGGGCGTGCGTAGTGATCAAGACGATGACGGAAGCGTTCCAGAAGGTGAGCGCATGTCATGCAGTCAGGAAAACTTAATCTGATACGAAGATTACAATTTAGCTGGACACTGATCGTGATGGCTGGGTACAAATGTGAGCCTTTTTCCCGTGTCTAGTATACTCTCTGCTTTTCGCCCCTCCCTTTTTTGCGGTTCGACTTCCCGCAAGTCCCGTTCTGTTATCTTTTTCTTGGGATATTGGTGCCGAAGCGCTCGCTCGTTCTCGGCCCCTTCAGTTCCGCTTGATAACAAGCTTAGTTCTCGTGGCATTGCTTTGCTGGGGAGCCGCTACTTTCTCTACCGCTCACCCTCGGTTCGCGTTTCATCTGCGCGTCCAATGCTGACGATCTCTTATCTTGTCCTTATCATCTCGGGTGCTTCTCAAACAACGACAGTAATTACGACCAGTTCATGCACACTGTTCTCAGCCTCCCTTGAGCATATTGTTCAGGCGCACCGTCGCATGCAGGACGAATCAATAGTAAGCGGTTGCGGAGCTTCATTTATTACTCTACACAATACCGACAACCTAACTCACATTCATTTTACCTATCTAGCTTGGATGTCTTCTGGATTCACTCACTATCTCGCTCTATTTGTGTTGGTTGCGGCTCTTTGGCGTTATCGTGATAGCACTTGATAACCGCCTGGCTGATGCCAGCGCGACACGTCTCCATCCTTACTCCTCCAATGTTGTAAAGCAGAAAGCCCTCACCCATCTTGGTCTACGTTCCTCCCCCTTTTTTCGCGGTTTTTCCTTTCCATGGACACTTGTTCTGCTTTGCTTCGCTCCGATAACTGATAAGCCCACCTCCCTGTTGTATTCATGTAACTCACTCGATGGAAATATTGATACGATATGCGTTTTGCATGTACCAATCGGACGGTGGGATCGGGTCTCTGATATCGGGATTAACTCTGGGCAAAATTGGCCGAAGCTTGGCACGAACGCTCCGCGCTGACCGTCTGAAAATGACACCACCCGCAGCCGAACGGGCCCACGTATGTGTGAATGCAGGGTCATCAAGTAGAATTGGAGTGTCTTTTTTTTTCATTTTGAATTTGTCACTTTGCGTGTCCACGGCCGCACATGGTGCCGATAAGAGGAGCCGATCACATTGCCTAACGAGAGAAGTCTGTTTACTCCGAGAGGGCGATAACAATTCAGAGAAACAATTCAGTTTTCCCCACGCGCTTCTTTTTTCGTTTCTTTCGGAGGCCGCTATCTAATCTTTCGCAGCCACCAACGCGGCCGTCTGGGCGGCTGACGTGCTTTTTTTTTTCGGCCTTGGGCTCGTCGGCGACTAGCCAGCGTCTCCTTATCTCTAGCGTAGTCGTGTGCATGTCGCGTATGCCGAACCCAATGACGCCAAAGCAGTGTAGTTGCCGGGTGGGTAGGTGTAGCGTCACGGTTTGACAGAGAGCGCCATCCTACTGCAATATGACTAGGATACGGTGATTACATATGCTGGCGTGTCGCTGCCGACATTTCCTGTGCTCATCGCGCGTACGTAACGTTAGGTTCGTTTAATTCGTCATTTACGAATGAGATTGGGTTATCTTTAGGCACATGCGTGAATACATATGGGAATCTGGTAGCGTCTAATCGCAGAACTGGTGACCTCTGCCACTACATGCACACGTTGATCTTCAACCTTGTCAGGTCATACTTCGGGTGAATAGCGATATCGGACTCGGGCCCATATAATGCTCACATTCTGGCCAATGGGATAAGCTTTTCTTTCCCCCTCCCCTCTTCCTCCTCCTGCTAGTCCCTCCCTTTCTCTTAAGAGAAAACGTCTCCTTGAGCCAACGCGCCGGTCGCTCTAGTGAACGTCCCCGTGACCATGCCGCCCATCAGCGCTGCCGCGACTCGTCGTGGCGTCTATCTCGCCAACACTCCGTCTACCAACAGCTCTAGCTCCAACTCTGATTCGCCATCGCCGTTCACCTCCTCTTCCGCGTCCTCTACCACCTCCTCACCGTACCTCCCGCTCTCCACTGCACCTTCATCCTATACCCCGCCACTAATGACAGCCACCATTCCTAAACGCTCAACGATGGCCGCTCAACTCGCTCCGTCGAGTAACGGCATTGATCATTTACACGGAGTCTCAAAAGGCGGACGGAAGCGTCTCCCTCCCGCCCCATCCCTTAATGAGCTTTTGGGCTTGGCGGATGAATCAAGGGCGCTAGATACGCTCGGCGGCATTTACGGACGTGAGTTTCCTATCATTGCTATTCTCCGTCATGTGTGCATTGCGACTAACTTTTTTCCGATGGTTTGGGTGCATGTTTTTTGGTTTTTGAAAAACCAATCACGATCTTGTGTGAATAGTTGATATATCGGGACCTTCGAGAACTCAGTCCAAATCGGCGACAAATGCAATGCGATTCTTGCGTGAGCTCAAGTCGACAGATCCAGGTATGCTGGTTCGAAACGAAAAGTTGTTGGTAAGTCCTCCGACTCTCCATTAAGACAACTTGACCTCTTACGATCCCATTCCTCTTTGTAGCTTGCAACAACGCTAGAGGAAGATTTCCGTGGACGACAACTCTTCCCTCGCAAATCCATTTCCTCTCACTCCCGTATGCCTCATAATCATTCATCTCAATCCTCTTCACGGACGACCACTCGCATTAATCACAATCACCCCCAGAATCCGGCCGAACAGCATGGCCTGCCTGCATCGTTCGCTGAGCTAGCTGCCTCGCCTTACTCAACTACTTCAACAGCCTCTCTCTCCACCACCCTCTCCGATGTTGCTACCCCATCTTCAAGTCCCTCTATGCCTCTTTCGAACCCATACGAGACGTACCACCACCACCATCATCATTCCAGTCAGCACTTCCAGCATCCTGCCGAGCCACCCATCCAAACACCCCAGCCACAATACGCTTTTGCCCCAGCTCAACACGCTCACCACCCCCAGATCCCTTCGCATCCAATCAAGCCGTTACCTGAATCATTCGTAGGGGAAGACACCTTCGAATGGTCGTCATATGGTACCCATGAGCAGTGGGATCTCGCGGGGCCTCGGGGACCTGGGGCTGGAATGGATGGGAGTTCGTTGGGAGCGGGGATGGAGGGAGACGGAAATGAAACCTTCCCGATGCCTGACCTCGACTTTGATGTGGGGTTCTACCCGTCGTCGTTCGTCGCGGAATCGCCTCTGGCGTACATGGCGCACCACAACATGAATGGGCACACACCGCACGCCGCCCCAATGAATAACAGCCATAGTAATAGTTGTGCTGGGAACACTTCATCGTCCAATACGTTTACACCTGTGCTGGGTCCTAGTAGTAATACCAATAGCCCTGGTGACTTCTCCTTTGGCTTTGACCGACTTCACCCATTCCAATCTCCCATCGACCGCGAGCAGCGCCATACTCAAATCCAACCTCAATCCGCACCCCTGCTTCCTCCTCCTGCTCTCCCGTTCCATCACCCACGCCCCTCCCACCCGTCGTCGTCGGCATCTTTCATCCACGATGACTTTTCTATATTGCCTGACTCGCGGAGTCTTTCCAATTCACCCGTGACTCCTATCGCACGCACTCTTCCTTCGGGTCCCGTCCCACCAACAACTCACGATAAAAGCCACAACGGGCATGCAATTCCGGCGCGGCCTGCGAATCGCAAGGCCCCAGCGCCAAAAGTGATCGAGATCCCATCTGGGGGGATGAACCTTAATGGGCGTGCTGCACCTCCTTCTGGAACAGGCGCGAGTGGTGGTTCTGCTGCTGCTTCTGGGGTAGCTACGAGGGGCAGGAGGGGACGGTGATGCAGGCATCTCGATTCGTAGGGTTGAGGGTCGACTGGTTCTATCTAATCTAGCATCTGTAGCGAACGGTCTCCTTTCGCGCGAAATATTATCGGTTTCTCTCTCCATGCTTTTTGACCACGTTTGCGCATTTTGGACATGATGCATCTCATTTACCAGATCCCTGCTTATGATGCCCTTCCATGGAAAAGCAGCTGACTAGGTCCTCAGAAGCCACGGGAGGTTTAGTAGCGAACATGTTCTTCTCGCTTGTGATTGCTGCCCAAGCGACGAGCCTTTTCCTTCACACCATCACCATCAAGGCTCCTCCCTCTTGCACGGCATTTTTCGCGCTTTAATCCTTTGCTAAGTCTGCTGTAATCGGCATTGAACTTCCCTCGATCGAGCGCAAACCGATAAGCATGCCGATTCTGTCACCTCCCGATCTTCGGCCGATGCTAGTGTGACTGGGCGCGACACTCAGTTTTCTTTCCCTCAATGAAGCAATAGTTTACTTTCTCGGCTGGTTATTAAGATCTGACATGCCTCGGCACCACTTAGTGGCCTTGTGTTGACTTCCTTTGGGTTATCGTACTATGGTATTGGACAATGGGTGAGGATACCCAGTGTTCTCTGCGCAGATATTCTGAGACTCTGCGATTACTGGGCTAGCAGAGGCTGACTGAAGGCACGAAGTGATTGCCCTGCTCTTCATTCTTGGTCGCCTTAAGTCATATGATAGCTGTGGAGCAACATCCCATGCTCCACTGCTCGAATGTTTGCTGCCTCTCTGTCGCCTCTAGCGCGTCACCATCTATGGTCATTTGAGCCCCGATAGGTTCTAAACAACAGAAATACTTGACGCAATCCACACTTATAATGGATACCGGTCGATGGTGTGAGAGCTCCGCCCCCAGGTGTCACCTGCCACCCACCCCCTCTTGGGCAATCTACCTGTGTGTGCTGGTGAGTTATGCAGAGGTCCTTCACAAACCACAGCCTCTCCCCGATAGAGATGATCCTTCATCTGATCATCTCGCGGATTGGGCAACGAATCCATCCAAATCAATCCGTGGAACGAGGACCCTGACTAATTCAACGAACTCGCTAATGGTCGGATCAAGCTGGTTCTTTTTAGAACGGAAAAGGCTCCTCGTAATTTCGAAAACTTTACATAACAGACTAGCATTGACCATGACATAAGGTTAGGCTCATTCAAGTTGGTTTTGGAACGAGTGGGGCAACCCAATTGGGGTAGCCAAACAACTACCAACGCGTCGTCTATTTCAGTTGGAGATTTCAAGCGCAGCGAGATTTATCTTCTGGATTTCCGAAAGCCCAGCTTGCCTCTAGGGCCACTCGCTTCTATATCTACCCGAGGGCTCATGTCTTCTGAGGTGGAAACCCCCCCTGAAGACGAAATCGGACGCGCGGTGAGTGCTGCAGTTGAACCTGTGGGCACTAGGCAAGTTCATGCGGTAACAGACCATCATCGTGCCTCTAATTATTCTGCTCCCTTAAAGCTATGCTACTCTGTGTGGTAACAAAATAAAAGAGGATCCTGAAGACAAAGACGTGAAGGCATTCGCGACGCCTTCTGGTATGTCTTCCCTACCGGATATTCTTACCATCTTGGCGGTAGTTGAGTATCTAACGTTTGACCAGATCCGGAATCCTTGAAGTCCTCGAAGTATTTTCACGACACTCTTTCAAACTTCTTGTCACGAGGTTTGATATTCGACCAAATCCTTCACTGTCCAATCAGTCTAACGTTCTCGAACCTTTTATAGTTGTCATATTCAGGGACGATATAGAGCCACCTTTGCATCAAGAGTCTTCCCATCCTCGTGAGCCAATCGAGTGGGAGCTATGGGAAGACTTCATGAAAGTTGGGACTGTGTAAGCGACCTTCATTCCATCATTCTTGGTATGATGTCGCTGAATCATATCAACTGCAGTGAGCATTGCTCCTCTATGATGTGTCAAAGGGAAGTTATCTGCTGCCTTGTGTTTCACGAACCCGAATCCGTAATTGCTATGCGCAAGCTTGGAGGCTGGGACAAGCATTGCGAATGTGGAGAGTTCATAGAGCCAGAGCCAGAGCATATTCCGCTGATAAGATACTCCCAAGTTGTTTCTGACGCACTCGCTTGTAAGCAAAGTGCATTTTCTCTTTTTCATATGCTCGTGACTGACATAGTTGTCGATAGCTCGTCCACAAACGCTCAACCTTCGTACGGACTGTCTTTTGGACCCGGTCTATGAGCCGAGATACTCCGGAACCACTGGGTTCCTCGCACCGGCTGATGCTGTCTTGAGCCATGTCGCATACCCGGTGCCTGGAGACATCATCGACTGCCTGTTTCAGTTCCGCACATTCATGTGCGTGCCAGGTCACCAGGAAGGGGCTGTGAAGCTTGAGGACGGCCAGAAACGCGAGAGCCCCTTTCTTCCTTTGGAAGACGAAGACGAAGGGGACTGGGATTATTCGCATCTGAGGCAGCTATCAAATCCGTGGCCGTTGAAGTTGCACCCAACCAATCAAGAGCGGTTGAAGATGCGTTTGAGCATACAGGACTCTCTGAATCGAGGATGTATTGAGACTGCACTGATACCGTCACCACAGAGTCTCGCTACCCGCGAAACGTGCAAACCAGAGGTGAAATCTACGATTGGTCCCTCTGGTAAACTTTATTTTGTTGGTTCTTTACCATGCAATGGCACGAATCTAACCCATGGGTTCTCAGAATCAGGGGACTTCCCTCTATCTAAGGATAGTCTTGATAAGTTCATGCTACGAGGTACGCTTCGTTTCGCTGATTGATATCATTTCGCATGCTCGGATAAATAACATCTTTGTAGTTGCCATCTTTCGAGATGACATGGAGCCAGGTGCCTGTGGCATCCTACACCCTCGCGAACCAATTGAATGGGACCTGTGTGAAGACCTGGCCAAATTTGGGATAATGTGAGTGATTTCTCATCCTTTCACCCCTAGGCCCCGAAACGTCACTAATCAACTGAAACTAAGCGAGCATTGCTCTTCTATGTATGAGGATGGTGCACGCATCTGCTGTGTCGTATTTCGGGATCCTAGCTCCCTGATTGCGTCTCGCAAAATCTGGAAATCGTATAGCTCGTGGGGTGAATTTATTGGAGTAGACGACAATCATATCACACTCTTCCGATACTGTCAGATTGTTTCTGACTCCCTCGCTTGTAAGCTTTCTCGCCTTATTCCATTGCAAGTTCTTGACGCATGACGGTTTTATAAGCTCGCCCCCAGTCCCTGAAGCTTCATACGGAGTGTCTGATGGAACCCGTCTACGAGCCGAGGTACAACGGCACCACCGGATTTTTGGCGCCCCTCAATGATATCCTTGGCCGCGTTGCTCCCCCTGTGCCCGGCGATGTGGTCAACCGTCTCCACCACTTTCGCACTTTTACTTGTGTGCCAGGGCACCAAGCTGGTGCAGTAAAGCTTGAAGGTGACGAGAACCGCCCGAACCCATTCCTTGATGACAACTATGACGGGGATGGGTATGAGCATGTCTGCCCACCTTCGAATCCTTGGCCGTTCAAAGTCCAGCCGACATATCATGAGGTTCGGCAGATGCGCGAAAGTATACAAGCCTCACTCGAACAAGAATTTGCTGAGACAAAGCTAACACCATCTCTCGGGGAGCTTGCCAATCGCAACGAGGTTGTTAAGAAAGAGCTGCTAAAAGTTGCTCCCACCATAACTCCAAAGCCGACAGTCTTTAGTGTGGCAAAGAACGGTCTGAAGGGAAACCTTAGGCTAATAAGACCGAGTGCTTATGACCCTCGTAAGCTGAACTACCTCTGATCTGATTGACTGCATTCACACTCAACATATTCTGCATTTTGAGGGTGTATTGTGATTGTTTCCGTTCCCGTCAAGAAGGGCGGCTCCAATATCCCGCCATCTGTTGCATCAGTTATGAAAATTCGAGGGTGCTTTAAGAGATATGGCCCAATGTGAGTCTCATCACTCCAGAACCAACTGAAAATCTACGATATTCTCACGCCCGAACTTAGATCTCATGTCCTTGGCTATGAAGCAAAGGGTGCGACGACGCGCGAGTATTATGTCACATTCAAGGAGGCCGCGTCAGCTGCGAAGGTCTACGCGGAATCAGAATGCGTTCAAGGGCGCAATCCTCACCTCACGCTTCAGAGATGTGTTCCGCTCCCAGCTTCCTACGGGGATTGGCTGGCTCGCTTCTGTGTTGGTATGCAACTTTCTCTGCAATTTCTTCTCCTTACGACTATTGAAATTGTCTTCTCAGATAAAACAGTGCTGCCAGACAATTGCGTTTATCTTTCTTCTACGCACCCATCTAACCTCAACGCCACTCTCACTCTCTCGCACGCAGCTTGCGAACCGGCGATTGAACCCATCCCGCAAGTAACCCTTCCTTCCACTAGCGTTCCCCTGGGTAAGCTTTTCCTTGTCAACTGGCCGATAAAGTGGATACCAAATACTATGTGATTGTAGATCAAGGTGCGTCATACGTCCCACAGTCCACGGAGACCAAGGCGTCGATGAAGGCGATGAAGGCGATAAACAACGGCGAGTTTTTGGTCTCAATTGGGAGATTCATCAGCTATCTAAATCTTCTTGATAGTCCTGCTGCGAGCTGAGGAGATCCGGGGTTCGCTACTTCCTACAAAGGGGGTGCCTCGCGTGTCTGCATTGGTACGACTCAGTGGCTTCTTCTTTCTCTCCCTTCTTGCTACGTTCATCTAACCCATTCCCACTGCTATCCAGGAGATGATCAAGACCGCTGGCCGGCTATATGATATCGAGCTTGCGCTCATGACATATCCAGAGATTCCACGACCAGACCGGCTGAGTAAGTCATTGCAAAGCGCGGGACTTCCTCGCCACTCACACATTTCTCCAGCATGCATTCTCCAAGCCATATCCCACATTCCCGACTTCATCATCCCCGACAATGATATTTATAACATCCGCAGGCGATGTCAGCATTTGCTGGGGTCACCAGCCTCCGCCGTCGGTCCCCCTACCATCGCTCCTTCTCTTTCTGGCAAGACTTTCGTTGTCCCTTCCGTTAGCTACAACACGTTACCCTCTCATCCTGTCCTCCAAAACTCGCTTCCCGGACGGCCAATCCTGCCCGCGCCCCCTTCGACTCGGGATAAACGCACAGGACCCCCACAAAGCATGGCTCAAAAACCCCAACTGCCCTCACACCTCCACCAACCAGGGATCAACCAAAATCTCAGCTTAAGCAACAGCCATCACTTTGGTTTGGCCGACCGTCGCGTCTCTGTGAAGCGAGAGCGAGAATATGACATGGACCGGCCCGACTCTCGCGATGACCTGGATGTAAAGCGCTTGAGATATTAGCGTTAGCGATTCACTGGACCTGGTGCTTCGAAGGCTTATCTTGACCCTCTCACCCACCTATCTTGCTTCCATAATCATTAGTTTCGTTTTGCTCTTCTTGCCGTGTGCCAGTGGCGGGCTCTTTTCCTATAATTACTTCCGTATCCTTCATCATAGTTCGAGCTCCATGCTACTCATATCACCTTTCTGACTCCCTAACCGTAATCTCCACAAATGCCGATGTTGAATCATAACATTTAATCATTTCGGAAAATGTCGGTCTGGCAAACTTGGTGCACAAGAATAAACATAGCAGACGAAATAAGCGCTCGAAGCCACATTTCTGGACCGAAGGGACCGAGGCGTCCGAGACCGCGGCTAGAATATGACTGACGTACCACAATGACTCCACAACCAAGGAGTCTTGTGGCCTACATATACCTCTACCTTGATTCCTTGTCATGACTGCAACTCGCCGCCTCTGCTCATCAGTTCCCTCTTTGTGACTCACTCGCCACTGATTCTCACTATATCTCAC
Organism: Clavulina sp. PMI_390; assembly: GCA_015039315.1. Taxonomy (NCBI): domain Eukaryota; kingdom Fungi; phylum Basidiomycota; class Agaricomycetes; order Cantharellales; family Hydnaceae; genus Clavulina; species Clavulina sp. PMI_390. The sequence goes on from WIDE01000138.1 coordinate 70,018, forward strand.
ACCTATGGCCAGTCCATCCTCTCAACCTCCGAAAGTTATCATTGTTGGTGCTGGCATCGCTGGTCCAATTCTTGCCGTCTTTCTAAAGCTTAACGGTTACTCCCCTGTGATCTATGAGCGCCAATCGCAATCTGCGCCAGGCGGCATTTGTCTCACGTGCGTACGTTGTTTCTGTGTAGCCCCACTCGGCCATCTCACCAGAACACGCCTTTCTTTCCACGGTTGATCTTCACGTATCACATCACACCTTGTCTTCATTCGTTGATGATTTCAACTGCTGCAATGTCCGTTGCGACTGGCCAGTCTTCAGCCAAATGGACTTCGCGTGCTTGAAATGATTCCGGGGTTGCTACCCAAGATATCTGGAGCAATCGTGGACAGCCTCCAATTCTACTCTGTTGAACCATCCGACCCTGGTCTTCTTGCCCATTCTCAAATCATTGCCGACCTCGTCAAGGAAGGCCAGCTACGATATCCTTGGACAACAGTAAACCGCGGCCAGTTCCACGACTTGATTCTCGCCGAAGCTACAGAGGTCTATGGCGTTCCCATCTTTTACGACCATAGTGTTGTAGATGTGGTTGAAAATGAGGAAGAAGGATCGGTGTCCGTTCGTTTCGCTGATGGGCGCTCGGACTCTGCTGCATTTGTCGTTGGTTGCGATGGGCTTCACAGCAACACTCGTGTTGCATTGTTCGGGCGAGAAAAGGCCGATTTCACTGGGATGACTCAAGTGAGTATACGACGCAATAATACCCTTTACATCCGGACGGCCGCAATTAGCTTGCCTCGGGGTACAGAATTACAGGATGGCCAGTTGCCAAGTCTCAATTGCGAGCCGCCCAGCTTTCTTACTTCTAATTGGAAATATTGACTGATTTCTTATTTTGGTCCTTCCCGTTAGATGGGAGGAATGTCACCTTTTCCAGTAGATGAGACATTGCGCCGCGGAATGACGAACCTATATGGTGACGGTCTACATTTCTTGTCATATCCTACCTCGGACGAGACTATTTGCTGGATGTAAGCCTAATTTTCCCTAAGCTGTTTCATCTTTGCTCGTTGGTCGTGATTGACTGACTGACAACTTGCATGCGTGTTTTCCCGATGTGTGATCTTTCGGTTTAGCATTACGCAACATGAGAACGAGGCAAAGGAGACATGGAAGCCGATGGACGATGCTGGCCAGGAAGAAGTTCGCCAAGGACCTTACTCCCAACTTCCTTATGGTGCGGGCGAGCTTGTCAGAACCTGTAAGCAGATCGTCAAGGTACTGTCCCAAAGCCACCTATCAATTTCTCCTGAAGTCTTGGCCGCTTACCACATATCCATTCATCCTATCATCTTCCTAATCGCTTCCACTTCTAGTATGGCTTGTATGATAGACCGGAGCTGAAGAGTTGGTATCGTGGGCGAGTTGTTCTTTTGGGCGACGCCGCCCATCCCACGAGCCCAGTATGTCGCTTCTCCTCCTGGAACTTCCTTCTTCTGTTTTCTGATCGCCGGCTCCCTCGCTCTTGTTATTTCAACTTCGCGCGTTGGCCTTCGGACGAATTTGTATGCTTGCGCGATACCTGTGTCGCTTAGCATCTTGGGCAAGGCGCGAACCAATCCTTTGAGGATGTGTACCACCTTGTCCGCCTGCTCAACAAGCACAATGGCGGGACAAGCACAAATTTCATGCAACAAGATGTGGCAAAGGCAGTTTACCCCCC
>WIDE01000139.1:10660-73236 GCA_015039315.1 Clavulina sp. PMI_390
GCCTGGAGAGGGAGTAGGAGTCGCCATAAGTTTCAGCACTCGGATTCGGAACCGTGAGGGCCAAGTTTGTGGGCGCTTTGCGTGGCTTGTTTGGTCGACACACCGGCACTTTCCGATGTGTACTGTCCCTGAATGTCAACGATTGCAGTCTGCAGGAGATTATCATCCACTTTTCAAAGAGGAAGATGACACCGATATAGTGTTGAGGTCGTCAGAAGGCATTCTGTTTCGCGCTCATGTAACCATCTTGAGGCAGACTTCGTCATTCTTCAGGATGATGTTTGCTTTACCCCAGAGTGTCGCGAACTCTACCCCACCCTCTCAATCGCCACCTCTTCTCGTCGACTCAGAGGCATCTGTACTGTCAACGATTCTGTGCATGATATATGGGAGAGCGTTTGCGATGGACGCGGTGGGATTTGTGCCTCTTTACAGCATTGAGCGCCTCATAATGACCTTTTATCTATTGATTTCAGCTCGACAAACCAGAGGAGATAGACAAGCTCCTTGCATTTTGCGAGAAGTGGGGGATGCAAGGCCCCATGATGATGGTGCGATGTGCGGTTCAACGCCCTTCTCTCCTTGATGGCCACCCTCTTTGGCTTTATCGGACAGCCCTGCACTACAACTGGATAGAAGTTGCGAAAGCTGCTGCTATGAATTGTCTCGCATCTGACTTGCGCCAGCCCGAAACACTCGCAGCTCTAGCACCACTCGCTATCACCGACTTCCGTCCCCTCGTTGCACTCTCTCGACGGCGTATAGGTAGCTTCAATAAATCGATCAACTCCCCTGACGTCTTTGGTGGTTCTGCAGAGCCGGACCGCTGTCGCAAATGTGGTTGTGTATCGAACAATCTTACATGGAAGGTTCTTCGAATGCGATTGGCTGAGGCAATGGAGACATGTCCTCGTGGTGACCTTATTCGAAGCGAAGATATGATGAGGTGGTCTGAATGGGTGGCATGTATGTCCGCGTCTCACTGCAAAGGGGAGATGCTTTACGAGGGGGAACAGACGAGAGCCATTTTGTTACAAGTCCTGGATTCGTTACCCACTGGCCTCGACCTATCAAATTGACCTTTGCGCGACAAGGCTTATTGACATATTTTACAATTCCTTTGGCTGAATCTCTATAGCGTCTGTCATCTGACTGCAAGTAACATTGCCTTCGTCCAATGCTGCGTGCGTTATTTACATCGAGTGATGCTGAGGTTGGCGCGCGCCAGTTCCACCCATGTCCACCTCCCCATCTCATGACGCCGACGTACCCCAAGAAGAAGAAGAAGAGTCGCCAAGCTCATCAGAAGGCCGTAGTGTATCCCCTGTTCCAGCAGGCAAATTCCATCCCCTCTTCGATATGAGCAAGAGCACCTTGGCAGCCGATGTAATCCTCAAGTCGGAGGACGGTGTTCTGTTCAAAATCCATCAATTGATCTTAAGCGAAGCATCCGAATTCTTCAGAACCATGTACTCATTGCCACCTGGTCCGAAGTCATCGGACCCTACACCACTCTCAATCGACGCAAATTCTAAAGTGGTGGCGTGGGCTCTTGCCATCATTTATGGAAAACCTTATCCACCGAAACTGGTGAGATTGGCAAGAATTCGGCTGTGGTGCCACTATCTCACTCCTCCGACAATATTCTAGTTTGATAATACAGAAAAGATTGATAAACTCATAGCATTCTGTGAAAAATGGAGCATGCACGGCGTCCTCATGACCGTCCGCTGTGCTCTCCAGCGCCCATCACTTATCCATAATCACCATACTTGGCTCTATCGAGTCGCATGCCGTCAAGGTTGGGCAGAGGTTGCGGATGCTGTTGCCATGGAGTGTCTAAACTACGACCTAGGCTCTTCCGATGCCTTGGAGGTTTTCGAGCCCATCTCCCTTACAGATTTCCGGCCCCTGTTGGCCCTCGCACGCCGCCGCGTAAACGCATTCCGCGACAAACTGGATGATGACAGCGTGTTCCCTGCATCTTCCCCTCCTTTCAAATGCCCACGCTGCGATAAAGATTGCGAGGACAGGACATGGCTGGTCCTGAGGGCACGACTTCTGGAGGAACTCCAAAGCTGCCCAGGGCGCGAGGGCGTTAAAAAGATCTCGATTGATATGGATGGGTGGCCCGAATGGGAGGCGTGTGTTTCTGCTAGGCACTGTGACTACGATTACGATTACGGCTATGATCCTTACCGCCTATTTGACCCCTCTGAAACAAAAGAGAAGATAATCGCGGCGCTGGATGACCTTCCCGAAAGCCTCTCAGGCTAGACGTCGACTCTCTGGATGGTGACAAGGGTAAGAATATTTACGTGGTTCAGTTTCGAACTAGCACTGAGCGCTAACTCTCATCTTGAAGATAACGGAGTGACAATTGGTGCTGGCAGCCCTGGTCCCGAGTTTTCTACATATTAGGCATTGTTTGCTGTATCTACTTATTGTGAGCACCGCATTCGACCTCTTTAAGAGCAAGCACTTATTTCCCGCCAACATCGACTAATTGATCTCGTCCCTCCAGCTATTGGCGCCAGATCAGGTGGCATAACCTTCCTTCTTGCAATGTATACTGTGAACGATGCTCAAATCCATTGGCTTGCCTGAGGAGATATTCTGGGTTGATGCTTTCCGCGATTTATGAGCTCTCAGTTCTGGCGGAATTGGCTCCTTAAATCCATGCGAGATTTTGAGCGTATCTCACTTTGCGGTCCCTGACCACCCGCCGATCTACTTCCGCTCTGGTGCAAAGATTGCGTGCACTGTTGACGTCGAGCTGTGCCGGCAAATCCATTACCCTCGGAGGCCGTGCTTTATTTGAAATTAGCAGCCACCAAACCACCGAATCTTTCTTTCCAGCCAGCACCTATCCAGCTGAGAACAACCTACAAACTTGATGGAAGGTTGCAATGGCAGCGGTGATGCTATGGCTTCGCGGAGATTCCATTCCCTTTTTGATATGGACAACGGTCCCAACCGAGTGGATGTTGTGCTCAAGTCGCAAGACGGGCTTCTCTTCGGAGCTCACCAGCTTATGTTAAGCGAGGCGTCCGTGCTCTTCCGAACAACTACGTTGTCAACGTTGTTGCCGAACGGCGAGGCGTTAGAGCCATCCTTACTCCCCATTGACGCCGACTCCAGAGTTGTGGCCCTTGCTCTTTCGATTATTTATGGCAAACCATTTCTGTCTCAATCGGTGGGATCGTTCAAATCTTTTCATATCATATTCATGGCTCATTACTGTCCATTTCTCCCCAGTTTGACGATCCTCGCAAGGTTGATGACCTATTGACATTTTGTGAACAATGGAGTATGCGTGGCGTTGTGAACATCATTCGCTGTTCTTTACAACGCCCAGCACTCATTCGTCTGCACCCGATGTGGCTATATCGTACCTCTCTTCATCACGGCTGGCCCGAGGTTGCTGATGCTGTTGCTCTGGAATGTTTGAATTACGACCTCCGCTTACCAGAATCCGCACGACTGTTCACGCCGATCCCCCTTGCGGATTTTCTACCTCTCATGGACCTCGCTCGCCGACGTGTAGATGAATTCCGCAAAAGACTCTCCAATCTCGATGTCTTCTTTGCCACTCAAGTCCCTTTTCCTTGCCATTACTGCGAGCAAGACTGCGATGATAGGACGTGGCTCACTCTTAGGACACGTTTCTTTGAAGAATTTGAAGCTTGCCCTGGACGTGATGGGGAGAACAAAATCTTAATTTACATGGATGAGTGGCCCGAATGGGAGGCTTACCTATCCGCTCGTCATTGCGACAATGGGCCGCTCTTTGAGCCAATGAGTACGAGGCAAGAGATTATCGCGGCTTTGGCCGATCTTCCCGAAAACCTCATACACAAGTCGTAGTTTCCGAGTAGATCTCTAACTAGGAATTTGCTAGAATATCTCACTGTCTTCTATACATATACCGTTGATGTCTCAAACACTTAGCCAGTACAGTGCGCCTAATCCACAATCTGATTTATTTCGACGCAGAATGGAAATAACTATTTGTCACGTCATATCATGCGCAATCTCCCACTTCAACTGCTTGCTATTTTTTCCCGCTTGAATTTAGAGGGACTACCAAGGCCAATCTAGCAGGGAGGACGAACCCTTCTCACATTGATGCCGTACATATTGTTTGGGTCGGGTCGTTGATTTCGCCACGTTGGTCAGTATCTATCATGTCCACATCGTATATTGACGCCCCTGCCGACCGACAAGAATCCTCAGATCCTCAAAATGGTGATAATGATACTACGTCTTCGTCAGCGGTCTACCATCCCCTCTTCGATATAAACAGCGGCACCACTACCAGTGACGTCGAGCTCAGGTCACAGGATGGAGTTCTCTTCGGAGTCCATCGCCTTATTCTAGGCGAAGCATCAGAATTCTTCAAAACAATGTACTCACTCCCAGGCGATCCTAACCCACAGGGCTCATCACCATTGCCCATTGACACTGAGTCCAGTGTCATTGCTCTTGCTCTCTCAATCATCTATGGCAAGGCGTATTCGCCTCAATTGGTGCGAATATCCAAACCCTAGCGCTCAGCCAATCTCTTACGCTTGGAAAATCATCAGTTTGATGACCCCAACACCGTTGATGCATTGCTAGCGTTTTGCGAAAAGTGGAGCATGAACGGGGTCATCATGACTATCCGATGTGCACTCCAGCGGCCAGGACTCATCCGAAACCACCATGCGTGGCTTTACCGCATTTCTTTTCGATACGGTTGGCCAGAAGTAGCAGACGCTGTTGCTGTGGATTGTCTTGACCACGACTTTCGTTCACCCGATTCTTTACAAATATTCGAGCCAATCTCCCTCACCAATTTTCGGCCGCTCGTAGACCTTGCACGTCGCCGAGTGGAAGCATTTCGCGAACGAATCAGTAATTCAGAGGTGTTCTTTGCATCAACTGTTCCTTTCCAGTGCATACATACACTGCGAGCAGGATTGTGATGACAAGACATGGATCATCCTCAGAACACGGCTCATTGAAGCGTTCGAACGTTTGCCTGGAGCTAAAGGAGCTAGAGATCTCCCGAATAATATGGACTTGTGGCCTGAATGGGATGCGGCTCTGCAGGCCCAGCACTGTGAGGACTCTGAGGATCGTCGCCTCTTTCATCCAGGAGATACACGGCGCGATATCATCGCGGCTTTGAACGATCTTCCTGATACTCTTATCCTTTAAGATAGATTTACAGGTATTCATTATGTATGTCTTGGTACAGTTTACGCAACTGTATGTTAGCGTAAATACACCGTATGATGTCTTCCGTAACACAAATCGCAGGATTTTCGATTTGCCTTGGAGATTGCCCGCCTAGGATGAACCGGCACTTCATCATGTTCGGACGAAAGGATGTGTCGTATTTGCTAGTACCGCAGAAACAATAATATAGATCAAGCTGGTCATTGACATCAATATCCTCTCAAGAATACATAATTCCATCAATATTTCTGCCGCCTATATGATTGCTGTGGAGTTGACTGCTTTGACAGTTTTTGAGAGAAGGAGACCTCAATCAACCTTGCGGCATGAAATATTTTTTCGTGGTAGCGGGGTGTTGGTTGTCAGAGACATTGGACGCCCAAAAATGTCTTGTCTTGTTGCGTGGGCATCGTCACAGCGGAGGAGCGATGGACGGGAGGGAGGCAAATATTTCCAGCTTTACGCCTTCTCAGGGAGTCCAGACTCTTGCCATGAAGGAGGAGAACGGATGAACAGTGAACCGCTTCCCTGCTTTGCTCTGGAATTGTTCCGGTACGGACGCCGAGATAGGGCCGGAAGCACAAAAAGGTAACCCTGGCATGTGAAACTATTTAGGGAACACGAGACTTGCCTCCCCCGCACTGATAATTATTGAGTCATTGATGCTTCGGAAGGGAGTTGATCCAATTAATTTCAAACTGAGGTTTGCTGCGGCGGGGTGTTGACCGACGACCCAAGGTTCGCTGTCAGAAGATGAAGGACGGATCCCTGAGCACGACAAACTAGGACACTTAGATTCGGCCAGGGGGCATTTTGCATGTGGGTTGTTGAGCATGGCTGGTGGCACGTTGTTTCCCGGTATCTCCGAGTAAGCGACGACGGCACATGGTCCGAAATTAGCGCGATGAGCGAGCGGGCACAGCGCCGGGGACACAGGAACAGAGACCATTGTGTGGAGATCATGAGATCAGTGGTCCCTCGTGAGGAAGTGGTTCCTAGAAATGTCTAACGATCTGCCTGAGACGAGACAATAATCGGATATCTTCTTTTTGCCCGCCCGATGGGACGAGGGGAGCACAGGCTGCGACAGCTAGAGACAGTTTCTGGTCCACCTACTGTGAGCCATGCAAATTGAGATTCGAACGTTGCGCCGGAGCACAAGCCTCTCGGGGCAGAGGGTCAAGAGCACTACTATGAGTGTCCGCGGGCCCAAGCCAGCCGGATCTGTTGACGCGTGTTTGCCTGCAAGTGTGTCCCGCCCTGCGACTGCGATGGAGAACGAGCCAGAGGACGGCGGAGGCAGCACCGTCGTCGTCAACGGCAGCCTCGAACCACCCAAGCTGCCTCCTAGATCGCCTCTAAGAGGCTTAAGAGGCGCCGCGAGCTTGAACGCGTTGGCTCTCGCTGCGACTTCATCGAATGGCTCTGCTGTTGCACCCGCGTCCACTACAGACGATGGCAATCCACCTGTCCTTGCTCTGCCGACCCCTCATCGACCACCACCTATTGTTGTGCCACTACTGTCGACTCTGACGTCGACTGCAACCTCATCATCCTCGATGCAGACATCCACTGAATCTGATTCCGGCGTTCCGCATTCCACCTCGATGCGTTCTCTCAAGTCGTCGCGTTCGCGTCAAGTCTCAAGTACATCGCGTCGTCCCTCTACTGCGTCATCTGTTCTATCATTAGAGCCCTCCGGGGATAGTGCGAATGCTGATGCGAGCGCACCCACGTCCTTTGATGCATTGTCGTCGACAAGTGCAGTCGTCCAGCCCCAAGGTGAGCTTAACCTTGTTCCGAAACTTGTCATCCTGTCACTGATCGATCTTCTGCCGCCAATTGTGAAATGGACAATCCCTCATCTTTTGTGTGCTTCATTATTCTATATGCAACCCGTTGCCCCACGTTACACGTATCACCGGTATGAATCCAGGGTCAACAACATCCACCCCCGGGAGCACTCTCAATATCGACCGTTCGCTCCCTTCAACACCCCTCTCCATCTCCCAATTCACCCCCACCTCTCAGTCCTATTCATCCCCAGCCCTCCCTCCGTCCACGGCGTCCAAATCCAAACGCTTTCATGTCATCTCCGAATTGCTCACATCCGAGCGTGCCTACGCGTCTGATCTCTCTCTCCTATGTCACGTTCATATGCCCTTGGCACGCGGCCAGCGGCCAGATATCTCCTTGCCAGACCCGGCTGCTCTAGATGCTTCCTCACCTCCAGGTCCAGTCCCAATCAGCGGTAACGTAGACCATGCGGTAGAAGAAGTGCTCGCGAACCCCCCAATGACCCCGAACGACGTGAGGATACTGTTCATCAACACTGAAGATCTTGCAGCGTTTAGTGATGAGCTGGCAGATCTCATTGAAAAACGCGCTGGGGATGTCCTCTCGGCGGAAGCTTCCGCCGCCATGGACCCAAATATGGGCAGGAATCCGTCTGCTACTAATGCAGATGGCGAAAATGTCTACGATTCCATTGGGGAACTCTTCATCGAGGTGGTAAGCATGGAATTTCCTCCAGCTCGAGACCCGGAATGCGCTTGTGCTGAATCCTATTGGTACGAATTTAGCTCCCTCGGCTGAAATTTCATTACGAGATCTATATTACACGCCACCAACTCGCTCTCGATCGCCTCGCAATGCTCGAGGCGCCTGTTCCCTCGCGCAAACCCTCGAGCGGCGCCGAAAAGGCATCGCTTTCCGCTTCCACTTCTGGAGGGAGTTCAATCACCAGAACAGGAGCGGCAGGAGAATCAGCCCCAGCAATGAAGAAGTACTTGAGCGTAGTGAAGACATACACCGAGAGGCATACGAACGCTTGGGATTTAGGCAGCCTCTTGATCAAGGTCCGTTCGATCGTAATCGTCCACTGGTTCATCTGTTGACGTTCTTCTGTGTCTTCTCCGTTTCCAGCCTGTCCAACGCTTCTTGAAATACTCCCTCTTCCTCCATTCCCTCCACAAAGAAACCCTTGCCTTTGACCCTGCCCATCCAGATCTCCCACACCTCATTAAAGCCAAAGAACTCATGGAAGCCGCGGCACGCGATGTCAACGAAGCCAAGAAGCGCTGGGAAACTGTCCGCAGCACGCTAGAACAAAAAGGCTATCGTATGATGTCTCCGCATGCTCCGAAAGGCGCTTTGAGTTCGGCTTTTGGCAATGGAATGAATGTATCGGCGTTTGCAAAGGCGCTAGTGGGCATGAATATGGCAGATGGTGCTCCCCCTATGCCACCTCCACCCCCACCAGCACCAACCCCCTCGAAGCGGCCCAGCAACTCGACAAGCACCTCGTTTGGACGGAAAGCGTCTGCGGGGTCATCATCGTCGTTGGGTATCGGGACACCTGCGTCGTTAGGCGTGGAGGACGAGTCATCTGCTGTCGGTGCTTTGGAGAGTGGGGGAGCGGTGCAGAGTCTGAAGTCCAGACTCAAGAGTCTAGGGTATGTTTTTTTTTTAGTCATGATTTTGAGTGAAAGTGGGCGTCATAGCTAACTGTCAATTCTCACAGATCGAAAGACTCCAAAGCAACCGCTGTTCGAGAGGCGAAAGACATTCTCGCCCAGTGAGTTCACATCTTTGCCCACTCAAGCTATCAACGGCTCATTCTCCCTCCCTCAATCAGGCTCAAAGCATGGGAGTCTCGCCTTCAGTTAGCGGACTCGACTCTTAACGGCTTCTTTGATACTATGCTCGACTGGGCCGAGTCCCTGAAGCTCTCCTATACTCAGCTCGCTGCATGGGCAACACAGCTCGCGCGTGTGACTGAGGACTCTGCGATGCTGATGTTGCATGGCGATCCTATGCCGGGGCTCTTCACGAACGGGCGAGACGACACGCTAGATGCGGAGGAGGCGCGAGGACTGTCAGGCGCAGAGAGGGAGAAGTATGAGCGAGAGAGGAGAAGAATTGATGCCAAGGAAGAGAGGATGTCAAGAGCCTTGGACCTGGCGCGGATGGCAAGGGAGCTAGCTGAGCGTGTCCGTGATATGGTGTGTATTTGATGCAATATTTCTCCTTCAGCACTCTAGTTCTCACTGACCATCATGTCACTATGCCTCTGCTCGTAGAAACAATTCATGTTCCGCGATTTCCGTCCCGCAATGGGCAACATCTTAACGGGAACGTTTCGCCCCCTCGCTCTCGTCCAGAGCGTCCTCATCCTCCATCCCTTCCATGTCCAACACCTTTCTACACCTTTCAACAACAAGTCGCGCGCCGAACACCTTGCGGCCAACTCACGCAAGTTTCTACATATCTACGCTCAGCTCAAAGAAGATATGCCGAAATTCTGGGAAATCTTTGATGCAGTGTTCGCGCGCTTGGTATTGAGCCTCGTTGATGTGCAGAGAAGGTTCTGGGCTGAGGCGATGCGCAAGTGGATCGAGTACGCAGCGTCGGTCAAGATCGATTTAGGGATAGATCCCATCCCGTTTATTGTGGATGGGGCCACTCCTGTTGAAGAGAACTTGGCAGCTGGCCCTAGCTCCTCAGCTGCCTCCCTAGCTGCTATGGCAGCTCGTCGCGCCTCGGTGCACTCGTCCATCTCAAACATATCAATGCAGCAGCAGCGCAACTCGCGCTTTACCACCTCATCTGCTGCTTCATTCTCCAACCCTCGATCCTCATCTACAACCGCCGATCCGATCTTCTCTTTCTCCTCCTCGCGCTTGTCCCAGCCAATCCCATTTTTGGACCTAGAGCAGCATATCATGGGTGACGACATCGGGAACGCCATGTCTAATATCCTCGCTCAGTTCCTTGCCTCATCTGACGAACCTCAAGCGGTGCTTGATCGCATGGAGATTGTGCAGAAGGATGTTGGCCGGCTGAAGAGACGTCCTAGAATGTCGGACCAGTCCGTTCTTGACATCTCTCATGCTACATCTCTGGCTTCGATTGAAAGCGAGCATGGTAAGGAATCAAAGGGAAAGGGCAAGGAGAAGGAAAGAGAGCTCTCGGGTGGGCTTCAAAGATCGTCGGCGAGTAGCTCCTTGCTTGTTGCTGCCTCGATCTCCTCTCCGTCCCATGATCTCCTATCACCTGAGCGCGCTGGCTCTCTCCAACGCTCGAACACCAGCGGAGGGATGGGGATGCGCGAGCGTGCGAATAGTAAAGGTAAAGGCAAGGAAAGAGCGCACGAGGCCCCTCCTGCCTCCCGTGAGCGGAGCAATACAGCCGGGTCCATGACCTTGGTTGAGTCGCCAGCCTCATGGCATCAATCCCCTGGTGCTGGGACGCCTTCTTCCCCCCCATTCCACGATCCTTTCAGCGCCTTCAACACCCCTTCGACCGTCAATGGTCCTCCTCTCACTTCCAAAGAGAGGGAGAAGCAAGAACGAAAGAGGAGAGAGAAGGCTGAGCGCGAAGCAGCCATAAAGCTCGTTGAGCACCGCGCTAAGGACGAGAAAGCCGCTGCGAAAGCTGCAAACCGTAAGAATCCCGCAGCCAGCTCAGCGTTTTCGTTGGGCGGGTTCATGTTTGTCGGTGGGGATACGGCGAGACGCCCGACGACCGCTGATGATAGTGTTCGAGGCCATGAAAGAACGGGGAGCTTGGGCGGGGACAAAACTGCGCCGACGAGGAAAGAGTCTCTATCAACGACTTCTAGAGGCAGGAAAGGCTCCAAGGCGAGTAGCACCGGCAAGGATGATGCATCTTCCAGCCACCATATTCCTCGACCGTCGATCTCAAGCTCTGTCTCTTCCCACAATGTTGCGGATCGGACGCGTGATGTGCTCTTTGGTCTATTACCCACCTCCCCTTCATCTACCGCAGCGACCAGTGGAGGCTCAAATGAACGTAGTTCGATCTCGCGCGGCTCGTTCTCCATAAGCCATATCGCCGAAGAGCCTTCATCCCCTGTAATGCCCGGTGGCTTCACCGCCTTCACCCGTCCTGCACCTCCTCTCTCCATTCAAACCCCCGCGACAACGCATCCTTTCATGACGGCTAGTGAGCGCCGTGAGTCCCTTGAGCGCTCCCCGCCTAACGGGAACGAGAATGGGTTGTGGGAGAGCCTTTTTGATGCTTCTCAGCAATCCTACAAATTCCAATCCCAGAATCAGACACGCACTCCAGCCAGCCCAACGACGCCCTCGCCAATCGCACAGCAGCGCATTGCGCTCGAACACACACAGTCTTACGATCCTTCTCTCCAGAAACGAGCGAGGCGTGTATCAGCGACAAATGCGTCAAAATCCGCGGCTAAGCATTCTAGGAGCCACAGTGTACCCCCCCAGTCTCCTACCGACTCGTATCAGCAACAAGGTCATGATGCCTACAATTCTGGCTACGACCACCCCCAGCAACGCCAGCGAGGACCCTATGAAGAAGACGAATTTATTGCTGGGCCATCATTCCTTCCTGGAGATTTCTCTCCTCGCCCGGACGAAGACGCGTCGTTCCCTCGTCCACGGACTCCCGCCGAAGCGTACGAAACAATGTACACGGTGGCATGCGTGCACCCATTCCACCCTCCACCAGGTGCGACGCATCAAGAGTATCCGTTCCTCTCGCTCGAAATCAACGATGTGGTTGATATTCTCCTCGAGGCTGGCCATCCATCAACACACCCTGGACTGCCGATATATGTTGATGATGGTGAAGACTGCATGCTGATGGGTAGAGATGAGCGGAATAACATAGGATGGTGCTTGGCTTCCTTTGTTGTTCCACTCAACTCTCTCATTTAGGACCAACCCGCAGCTACCTGCTCATCACTGACTAATTACATTATCGTTCTTATCGTTTTCACTTCCGTTCCTCTTATCTTTTCCTGGCTAGAGATCCCTTTCGTTCTATATCTGACTGCCCTGCTCTGCTTATAAATTTCGCGATTGCTTCCCGGGTGCATTGCACTACTATCTTCGCTCGTTGCTATCGATTTCATTTCGAGCTTTTGCCTGCTACCGTGTACTCTGCACGCTCCTTCAGCCTCGATATCTCCTTTTACGTAACTACCAGTGTACCCCAGCGCTTGTACTAGCACAAAACATCGCCCCCTCATCTCGAGCACTCCACATTTGACAGAAAATGATAGAACCTGCCTCAACGCCAAGCGACCATCGCCGTTTGTACAGAGCATGAAAGCATGAAATGCTATGCATTTCACATCAAAACGAACCAGTCGTCCATACGTGTGCTATCGCTCCGGATTCTGGTGTGAATGGGAGGTATACAAACAGCAATCGAATAGATCATTGGTCTTATCGACGCAACAAACTCCGCTTCCGAAAGAGAAAGGAAGCCTTACCCAACTAGCTCACGCCGCTCAGCCGAGATAGCGACAATTTCTTTTCGGCCGGCAGGGGTAGGAGGGGGATTGATCCAATAATCATCAAAGGATATAGCCATGTTCGGCCGCGCCTTCGTTATTGGACCAAACGTCATGTATATAGCTTCATATGTGAGTCCATTCCACTCGGTCTGTTCAGAGAAAGAAATTGTAATGAGACAGAGACGAGGGAGAAAAGATGATTGTGCGGGCGATTGCATCGTGGTGGGAGTGAGAGCTGAAGTTGTGGAAGATTCTGGTCCCAAATCAGCCACGTTCACTGACTCCGGGAGGAGGAGGGTGAGTGACTCAGAGAGGTCCATCCAACTCCATTGAGGAAGGCTTAGTTCCACAATGCTTTTAGCATTGTGAAGTATCGACTTCATGCAGGCCTCATGACGACGGGACCACGTCTCACATAGTATAGAGAGAAATTTTAATGCCGAAAGCCCCTTGATACATTCGTAAATGTCTGGTAATGGTTCACTCGTGATAGAAATGCGTAGCGATCGTAGGTTTGGTGCAGAGATGGCTCTCGCGGGGTAGTTTCCGAGAAATGACATGGACTGAAGGCAACCTAGCTCGTGGCCTGGTTGGGCGTGGTGTGGAGCTGGTTGCGAGCCAGTGATGTGGACGCGCGGGCCTCTGACATGCAACATCATGCGCTGGAGCTGAGGAGATGCATAGACGAACCGCCAAGTATCTTCATCAACTGCGCCGATCACTTGGAACTGGGCATGAAAAACCCGCAACCGGGAGGGTGTGATGTTGGTAAGAAGCATGTAGATTGGAGTGTGGAGAAAGAATGAGTGAGGGCGGAGAGCATTTGGCTCCTGGAAAACTAGTAAACCACCTCTGCCTTGAAATGCAGACCTGACAGAAGCAAGGGCTCTGACAGACACGAGGAGCGATTCCACCGACGGGAATAATCCTACGATGGGAAAGATCGCGGAAACTGATGGGGCGCGATTGAAGTAGAATTGGACATCAAGAGTGCGTATACGCTCGCGATGAAGAAGTACAATGGAGCTAAATAGCTTCCACTGAGTGAATTGACCGTTGTCGTTTCCACCTTCCGCACGATGGTGAAAGCGAACGTCGATGGAGGTCGACCGGGATCGTTCAAGATACGCAATAGCTCGCTGCTGGACAAGTCTCTCGGAAAGGGGCTCACAATCCTCATCCGAGGTCGCCCAATCGATGAAACGCCAGAGCTCGCATGCTGAAAGGACGACAGAGCGCCATAGTGCAGAAACAGCTACGATAGTTGACAACGTGCGATGTACAGCAGGGTGACGCCAAGGATACGAACAAACAAGTGACTTGAAGACCACGATCAAGAGCTCATCTGGGAGCTTGTTCATGATCGTCTTGTGATGTGGGTTGATGCTAGGCATAGTGTTGATTGAGTCACAAAAGGTCCACTAAATTTAACTGCGTCTTTGGTTGGGGTATGAGGAGGGTAATAGAATCCTCAGGAAATGACGATGCCCTCTGATGTACGATGTTGCTCCAAGGGCTTGAAGAAGTTGCTTTATCCACGTGATCACAATGAGCATCACCCAAGCCTGCACGATCAGGCGCATTGCCTGTGTTCATGGGCACAGACGATCCAAACGTACTATTATTCTTCGTTATGTTGCCTAAGAAGTAACACAGTATCCTATGATACTACATTGTATAACATTTGCGATTATTCCGCCGGGAGGACTTCGTCGTCTGGCAGTAATTCAATGAACCTAAGAGCAACTAATGTAAAACCCATCATAACAGCATAAATGCCATACCCCCCTAACCATTGCTTCTCATTTGAGAGTGAAAATAAGGCGGTTGACCCGGCAGGTCCAATGGCGCGCGTGAAGCTGATAATGGTTTGTGCGAGACCATTGATGGAGCCGAGATGTGATGGTGTAGGAGCGGACGATGTGACAAAAATAAACGAGCAACCTATAGGTAGCAAGAGATTTGTAGCTTATGAAGTCAAAGAGCCCAACCAGATGACGACTGAAGCCCAGAGCAGTAAATGTAGCTTACCATAACCCATGTCGATCAATGGATTTAGGCATACCAAGACAATGACTCCCACCCAAACCCAGATTCCATCGGCAACTCCTGCATTCGTGTGGCCTTCATCAATGTTGGCAGTCGTCTTGCGGGCGGCAGCAGCTGAATTCATCACGACAAATATCGGGAAAACTAGTAAGAAGGACATCACCGATAACCTCAAAACTCGTTTGGCCCCAAATTTATCGTGGACCAGCGGGAACAGAAAGATCTGAACACATCCAGACACGATTCCAAAAGCCGAAAAGATGATGCCGATGCGCGAAGGTGGGAATCCTAGTCCGCCGGAAGATATCGGCACCTAGCAATAGAATAGGAGGCGTGGGTTAGGGAGGTCAGAAAAATGAACAATAGAGACGTACAGCAAAGAAAACGGTCATTATCGAGAAGTATGCGATGTCAAGTAAAGCAAGTGAGCCATAGTTGAGGATGGAAATGATGATTGGGCGCGTCAGAAGCTCCCGCATGGATGGTTCTTTAATCTTCCGCGAGCCATTCAGAAGGGGAGTGCTTGCATCATCTTCATCAATTGATGAAGTGTGCGGGAGAGCCTCATGATCTTCGTCTCGCTCAATAGTTCGAGATGGTGGGAGAGTCTAGAAATTGAATATATACGCGCCCAGTAATCAATTCTGGCTCAGCATCGAAGATGGTTGACTGACCTCTTTCAGGAACACCCATCCGATTAAGAACGCAATGAAGCAAAATGACGCAGCCACAAGACAGGGGAGGAGATACGGATAGGTTGTCCAAAGGAGGACTCTATGAGACCCAAATACCCCAGGAAACTTCTCGGCAGGATGCTCGAGTGCCCCTCCTACCAGAGGCGCTAAAAGGTGTGTGTTGAGTAAAAATAGAAACTGATAACCAATGCCCAAGCTATTGTAAGATTTTGCTCACCGATCGTAGCACCGAGGATCCAAATTGTCGGGAAGAAGCTAACTGCTCTTGCACGATTGCTCTCATCCGATAATTCGCCTATCATTGTCTTCTCAACTCCCGAGTTCCCGTCCAAAAACCCTGCCAGAGAACGAGCGAAGACTACCCAAGCGAATGATGCCCATGGCGAGGATTCTTTTGTATTAGATGATTTGACGGTGGTTGTGAACCCGAACGCAAGCAGAGAGAGCGATAGACCAAGCGTGCCAAGAAGGATCACTGGTCGTCTGCCAAGTGAGTCTGAGAGGCGCCCCCAGTGAAATACCGTCAAGCCTTGAGCGACGTAGAACAGGGACTCCTATTTGTCAACGTTGATCAACGGACGACAGGGTCATAAGAGGGAGGTTTAGTGAGTTCTCTTTCAGGTTGAAGTGGCAGGAGGCTTACGATGAGACCAACATAGTAACCCACAGCATTTTTGTCATTATTTGTTGTAATACCTAACTCGCCGACAAGCTATGAAGATCAGGAACGGAAGAAATAAGTCACAATCCGGCATCTTTCTGATGAAAGGATCAAAGGAGTGAGACCTTTGCGATAAATGGGTAGATCACGAACCCAGCGATGGGTTCAGTCAAGAGGAGAAATAATAGAATAGCAATCTGCATGAGAGGAAGAGGTGTCGGTGTCGAGGAAGGAATGGGCGTAGAGGATGTAGATTGGTCTTCAATAGAACTCGTTGGTGCAGCTAGGCCATAGTTGTTCAAATCGTTGCGATTCGTGTCTATACTCTCATTGAGGGTAGAAAGGTCCAAAAAAAGGTCTGAATTCGATGTGGAGTGATCATGGTGGTGTGAATTCAGACTTATTGATGGACCAGGTTGAAAAGGAGATGCAGGAACATGCTCAGCAGACATTCGAGTAGAAAGGGAGAGAGCTGGTGGTTCGGGACGGAGGCAGCGAGTGATGGGAGACCTCTGGTGGACGCTGTAAGAGAGAATCCGATTGCTAGTGAAAGGCTTTATACGATATGAGGCTGCACGCAACGAGGGCATTCATTGTGTGAGTCGAACAACTGAAGGGTTCGGTGCCGAGGCGGCTTATGTCAGTTGACGAAGGAAAGTGATTCTTGACGCAGAATGAGAATGAATTGATTATCATGAATCGAGGCTCGCTTCTTCGTCTGGGAGTAAATTTGTACACGCTAAAGCGGTTAGAGTCATGCACGTCATTACAGCATATATCCCGTACCCTCCCAGGAAATTGTTCTTCGTAGAGAACGAGAATAGGGAAGACGAGCCCGCAGGTCCAAATGCGCGCACAATACTGATCACCGTCTGAGCGAGACCATTGACGGAGCCCAGATGCGATGGTGTGGGAGAAGACGATGTCACAAACATAAAGGAGCAACCTAGATCAGACACATCGAGCGGATTGCCGCCACCGATGAGCATCGTCGTTCAAACGGTCAAAACACTGGTATGGGGCTCACTTACCATAGCCCATATCGATCAACGAGTTGATGCATACCAAACACATAATCCCTATCCATACGAGGATCCCCTTTGCCTCTCCTCCACCTGTGCTATCTTTGGTGATGGTTGACGTTGACTGATTGAGCTGTGCAGCCAGATGCATCGTGACAAACATGGGAAACACGACTAGAAAGGAGGCCACCGAAAGCTGCAAAACTCGCTTGGCTCCAAATTTTTTATGAATCGCAGGGAAGAGAAAGAGCTGGACAAAGCCTGAAACAAGTCCGAGGGTCGAGAAAATAACACCAATGAGCGGGGGTGAGAACCCCAGTCCCCCGGAGGATATTGGCACCTAGGCAGATATCAGGGTTGAAATAAAAGATGGAGAGGTGGAAAAAAAATCGAGCTCACAGCAAAGAACACAGTCATGATTGAGAAGTAGGAGATTTCGAGTATCGCAAGGCAGCCATAATTCAGTATTGAAATGAGAACTGGGCGGATCAACACCTCACGCAGTGACTGCTTATTTTTTGTGGGTTTGCGGCCTAGAAGTGGTGTCGTTGGATCATTGCGCTCAATGAACGAGTCTTGTGGGATAGGTTCATAGTCGCTTCGGGTCATCTTTGAAGGCGGTGAGTATATAAATGCCCGCGTCTGAGAGGACCATTATAAGGAATCAGCGCTCAGTTCTGGACAAACGATTCAGACTATTCAACAAACCTCTTTCAGAAAAACATATCCCACGACGGCCATGATGAAGCAGAATATGGATGCAGCAAGGCACGGGAGGAGGTACGGGTAAGTCACCCATATGCGAGTTCGTTTGGGCCCGAAGACAGCAGGGAATCGCTCAGCGGGATGCTCAAGTGCTCCTCCCATCAGTGGTGCTAAGAACAGTTAGTGGGTTTAGATATAAATCTGTCCCCTGCTTAGGACTCTTGTATTACTACTCACCAATCGTGCTACCAATAACCCATGTGGAAGACAATAAGCCGAACGCCCTTGCGCGATTGCTCTCGTCTGTTAGCTCTGCCATCATCGTCTTCAAAACCCCCACATTCCCGTCCAAGAATCCTGCCAGAGAGCGTGAAAAGACAACCCATCCGAACGACGCCCACGGTGAGAAGTTCTCTGATGTAGATGATGTGGTGGTGGTTGTGAATCCGAAAGCAAGAAGCGAGAAAGCTAGACCAAAGATCCCGAGTAGAATGACTGGCCGCCTGCCCAGCGAATCTGAGAAACGACCCCACTGAAGGACAGTCAAGCCTTGAGCGACATAGAACAACGATTCCTGTCCGACAAAGATAAATGGCGCGAAATTGCAGCAGAAACACAGAGAGAGAACAAGATTAGATATGCATCTAAGCTCGATCCATAATCGCACCAGGTGTGCATTAAGCGGGTCCAACTTACAATGAAACCGACATAATAACCCACGGTACTTTTGTTGCCATTTGTAATACCTAGCTCGACGACAAGCTGTATCGACCAGTTCCATGATGATGATTGTCATCGGTGAAGCAAGAAGACAGACCTTGGTCACGAACGGATAGATAACAAACCCGCTAACGGGCTCCGTTAAAAGGAGAAACTGAAGGATGGCTATTTGTGCCCGAGGTAGGGGGGTTGGTGGTATGGAAGAGCGAGGGAGAGTTTCCTGATTCGTATCCTCTATCGGGGATGTCGATGATGCGCCGTAATGTTCACATGAGTCTGAGTCTGGGCCAAAAGGATCCGAAGCAGTGCCTTTGTTGGTGTTCGAGGTTCCAAGATGTGAGGTCCGACTTGACTGATACTGATTGTAGGCTGAATATTGAGGCGTCATTGGTGGTGTTGACTGATGAGAAGATACTGGAGGATCATCAAACGACATCACTGGGACAATAAGGAAGCCCTTTCGCGTCGTTTGAGACCCAAATCGCCCGACGTATAGCTAGGCGGTTGTATAGCGAGTGGAGCAGGAGGGAGATGACTCACAAGCAATAAGCTTTATAGTGAGATGAGATTGACAGGACGGCATACAGCCAAGGCCGTCCTTTATGTTGTGAGCGCTTGAGAAGAGTCGGGTTACGGGTAACCTAGCCCGCATACGCATAGAATATTTCTGGTAGATCCACAAAGATGGTAGAATGTTAGCGGGGCTTACAACCCCAGTGAGATGTGTAGGATCTCGTAATTCTGATTAGGGTGGTGTGTATTCAGACGTCCCCGCTCCACAGATAATCGGCGCCCTTCTACTCCACGGCGATCAAAAATCTCATGCAGCGGTTATCCTTGGCCGCTCGGCCACCGTCAAGCTTGATTTGAAGGAGAAGGCCACTGGTGTATGGATAATTCGTGAAGAATCATGTATGTGAGCACTAAGGCTTGAGAGAAAAGACGCAAAACGTGTCCTTACCATTCAGCACTGTTCATGGTATATCCGAATTGACTTCGCCCAGCTTTGCTAACCGACGGCCATCCGCCACAATTGCCTCAAGATGCTCCTGCCCGCTCGTGGTGCCTGGCTTATTGAACCAGGAGCCATCAAAAAATATGGTGACGCTAGGTCGTGCCTTCGTCACTGAGCTGAATACTTGACGTGCCAGATCTGGAGTAACTCCTTCATCAGAGGAGATAGTAATAAGGCGGAGATAAGGGAGAAGAGGGACGCGGCGCCGAGCCGATTTTACGACAGGAAGAAGAGAAAAATGGAGGTTCTGGAACGGATCGATTAAGGAGCTTGGGTCGAAAGGTTTGGGCTTTTCCAGGAGAGACAATACCTCACGGACATGGGTCCACTCCCATTGCGGATATTTCAGCTGAACAATGTTAATTGCACCACAAATCAGTTGCTCGATACCTGCAATGTATTCAGGCGACCGAAAAGCGCGTATGCAGTGGAGGAACCTCATATTTGGAAGATTTTGGTAAACTGATATGGATCCGGGAGTTCGCAGTCCATCGTGATGGATAATCTCCGCAGATTCGGCGCATTAAATGTATAAGAGGGTATTCTCCAAGAAAACCATGGACTTGATTCAGGGGAATTCAACGTTAGAAAGTGTAGTCTGGATTCGGTGTGAGATGACGAGTAAAATCGCAACGCAGGTCTTATTATATACGGCAGCTAATCGTAGATCTCACAGCTTTCCCTCTCCATCTTCTCCAGTTCACGGCTCTCAGCATTGATTTCCTCAAGATACTCCTTTCCGCTTGTTGTGACGGGAGGATTAAACCAAATATCGTCTAGCAGCATCGCAATTTTGGGTCGCGCTTCCAACACCTCGCCAAATGCTTCATTTAACTTGTCGAACGTAAATGGCTTCTCCTCCAAAAACACCGTAATGAGTTGGAGGTGGGGGAGGGGGGGAAGGCACCGATACCACTGCAAAGGGGAGAATGCAGAAAGGTAGATATTCATAGAGAGCTCCGAACTCTCAACGGGATCAACGATGGGGCGGCGGACGATGGGCTTTGGCTTCCCCAGGAGACCCAGTAGCTCAGCTACATATTTCCACTTCCAATGTGGAAGTGTTAGCTGAACTAGACTACTAGCACCGTGGAGTAGTTGTTCAATACATGTAATGTGGTCTTCCGACCAGTCATCGTATAATACATGTAGAAATTTGAGCTTCGGGAGACTTTTGGCGAATTGATAAGCATCCGGCCGTATGTCGCTATTAATAACGATGCGCAATATCCGCAGATTCGGAACGGATAAAGATTGTAGAGGATATTCTCCCAGGAATGTCAGGGATTCGATGTTAGGCATTTCAACTGTGGCCAATGTGCGTTCGATTTGACGCAAGTACGTTATAATATTTGGGGGTCCTCTGATCGAGAGGTGACGAAGCAGAGGTGAATTGGTGACAAGTGACCAAGTGTTGGTGGTGGGCCCTAATACGATACAATCGGCGTGAAAAGCACGCAGTTGAGAGGCATCTATATTCGGGAGGAAGGTATGAAATAGCGTGCGGAGGAAAAATGATTTTGGTTGGATCTGGCTTGATCCATCAACCAAGAGCAGATCCGTCTCATTGTCGAAGTCAGAAAGAACCTCAGAAGGCGCTTGTATGGTTACCCGCAACGATTGTGCTCGGAGAAAGGAGCCTTTCAGAGGAAGAATTACAGGTACAGCGGACGCGGTGCTGAAGTAAATTTGGATATCGTATGTGCGAACGCGATCTTGATGGGGAAGTATGATGTCATTGAACAGATTCCACTGAGCGATTTGTCCCTCATCACTTCCGCTCTCTGTTAAATGATGGAAACGCACATCCAAGGGGTATGACTGGGATCGTTCAAGGTACGCAATGGCCCGCTGCTGAACATGCGCCAAGGAAGATTGCGGGCAGTTTTCGTCCGATGTCAACCAATCAATGTTCTGCCAGAGATCGCAGGTTGAGAGCGCAACAGAGCGCCAAAGGACAGAAACCGCGGTGATGGTCGATAAGGTTAGGTGAATGGCGGCATCGCGGATTCCATGGGAGAAAACAAGAGATCTGAAAATTTCAGCGATGAGCTCGTATGGGAGTCCCGTAATAGATCGACACGTCAGGGAGTTGATGTTGGGCATGTTGACTTGAAAGGCGGGGATATTGCAGTGATTCGTGTATTTTAAGACGCTGAAGTGGATGAAAGTTCATAAATCAAATGATATATTGATCAGTAGTAGGTAAATGGTCTTACGGGAAATGTCCAGAATAGTCCACTGGCTATGACTGTTGTTTGGCTTGGCCCGAGCCAAATACCATTAGCGCTTGCATAAGCTACCAAAAGAACATAAATCCAATGAGTAACCCCTGGAAGGACGCTAAATAAGATACAGTATTTCCGCTTAAATCTTGGGCCATGGATCCCGCAGTTGCAACTCCATGACTGTCACAGTTTTTCTTCAGTCAGCGCTTGCTTTTCGTCGTCTGGCAGCAGCCCGGTACAGCCCAAAGCGGCAACTGTAAGTCCCATCATTATAGCGTAGATCCCATACCCGCCCATCCACTTGTTTTTTGTCGAAAGAGAGAACAGCGCTGTCGACCCAGCAGGCCCGAACGCCCGTACCATGCTGACGAGCGTCTGTGCCAGGCCATTAATGGAACCCAAATGTGAGGGGCTCGGGGAGGAGGAAGTCACAAACATGAAAGAGCAACCTAGGAGTAAGTAGCGCGAGACCATTGCTCGTTTATAAGTTAACTCATTCCAGTCAACTAATACGCATCATGCTACTCACTGTATCCCATATCGACAAGAGGGTTCAGGCAAACGAGCCCAAATACACCCATCCATACTAACAACCCCTTCGCCTTCCCAACTCCTTCATTCTCCGTCGGATCCCCTATCCCCATGTTGGCCCTCGCGGCTAAATGCATCCCAATGAACGTTGGGAACACCAGCATGAATGATCCGATTGAAATTCTTAGCAACCGTTTGGAGCCAAAGAGCTTATGAGCGATGGGGAACACGAGAAGCTGCACTCCACCAGAGGCGATTCCTAGCGTAGCGAAGATGATGCCGATTAGGGATGGTGGTAATCCTAACCCTCCAGATGAGATTGGAACCTAATCGCAAGCCGAGAGATTTCAAGTATAAGGAAGAAGACGAACTTCACGCCCGAATGATGTGTCGCACTTACCGCAAAGAATACCGTCATGATAGAGAAGTATGCAATATCGAGCATTGCGAGTGTACCGTAGTTAAGCACCGCAATGACGACAGGACGAGTAAGGACTTCACGCATTGTCGGGGCGCGTTTCGGCTGAGGCAGGTTATCAGCGGGAGAAATCGGGCTGCTCTGCTCGATGGGAGAATCTTGAGGAAGGGCTTCATAGTCTCCATGATCTGTCGAGGGAGCTGGATGGGAGGGCGAAAGCGTCTACAGGGAGTTGTATCAGAAGGTCTTCTCTGACTACATAAGATTAGTATTCGATGGAAATAAAATCACCTCTCGTAAAAAAGCCCAACCAACCAGAAACATAAGGGAGCAGAATATTGAAGCAAGAAGGCATGGGAGCAGATAAGGATATGTGGTCCACAAGCGAGCTTTCTCTGGACCAAAAATGGCCGGAAAACGCTCCGCAGGGTGCTCTAATGCTCCGCCAACCAGAGGTCCTAGGCATGCGTGTTATATGTTCAGTAATCCATCCTTTGGGAAACGGCACCATGAATAGCGCACCCATTGTAGCGCCCACGATCCACGTGGTTGGAAACAAGCTGAAGGCTCTTGCGCGGTTACTCTCATCTGTTAATTCCCCCAGCATGGTTTTCACTACACCAACATTCCCATCCAGAAACCCCGCCAGGGAGCGCGAAAACACAACCCATGCAAAGGAACCCCACGGAGAGAAGCTTTTCGACATGGAAGAGGAGGTTGTGGTGAAGCCGAAGGCTAGGAGCGAAAGCGCCAAGCCTAAAGTACCAAGTAGGATGACAGGGCGCCGACCGATCGAGTCCGAGAGCCGTCCCCACTGGAGGACGGTGAGGCCCTGAGCGATGTAAAAGAGGGACTCCTGCACGTTCACGACGGCGAATTAGGGTAGGTACGAATTGAAGCGGAGAATTAAGAACGAAATATCTAAACCCACAATAAACCCGACGTAGTATCCCACAGCGCTTTCGTTCCCATCTGTTATCCCCAGTTCACCAACCAGCTACCAAGAAGAAGCAAGATTAGCATTATGACCTTGAAGGATCGCGAAACTGAAGAGAATGCTTGCCTTGGTGACGAATGGATAAATGACAAACCCGCTGATGGGCTCCGTTAATAGAAGGAAAAGCAGGATCGCCATTTGTGTGCGGGGTAGGGGAGTCGGCTCTGAAGACTTTGTAGGACTCGGATTATCATCTTCGTCTAGATCGTTAATCGACGATGTGGATGGGCTTCTCAGTGGTCCATCCGAAGCAAAATTGGGTTCTTGCGAGATGGCTAGTTCATCCAGGTCTCTCGGAACAAACTCTGACTCATGTTGATCCAAAACGTTGGGGTTCTGCTGGGCAGCTAGTGGCCGAATAGGTTCAACAGGTGATAAAGGGAGGTATTCGCGGGACATGGTCTTCAAGCAAGAGAACGGGGCGATGCTGAGAAATCCAAAGAGAAATGATCGATCGACGCTGTTGACTTGCAGATCAGTCAGGGTGCAGGCTTACAAGGGCGAATCAGATGGAGGTTTTGTTTTCCCTCTTCAACAGCGCCTTTGTGTGAACAGATGGGAGTCAGTTTATCAGAGCTTCCTAAGAGCGATACTGATAGAAGCAGCACTAGCTGATGCTAATGAGGAGGAGCGGTGGTTCACCAAGGGCATGGTACTCATTCATCAGTGCCGTTCTGACTCGATGCCCGTTCCGCCTCGGGTCCGAACTCCGATGCCTTGCATGGACGAACACAAGGCAACGACAATTGGGATAGATTTATCACCCAAGCACCGTGCCATAGTATGGTGGAAAAGTTCAACGATATGGATTGTGATGAGATGAGGAGATGAGCTACAGATACAGTATTACAAGCGAAGTGCGTGATGTGATGATTGGTGGTATTACGAGTAGTCAGTGCCCTGCACCGAATGAAGAGGGGATCGCAAAGCCCGAAGAGAGGCAAGAATTAGCTAATGGAGAAAAGAGAAGAAAAAAGAAATAAAGAATTAGCACAGTGCGCAATGATGAGGATGATGATACAATCGCATCTACAGGAATGCAAAACAGGGGGAGAGGGTGTTGTTTGCCCCAACGAAGATGAGACAGACAACAACGATGACTGATATTTAGAACCACGGGGCTCGCACGTAGCCATCACCTCCCTCACTCCGACTCCGACTTTGGCTCACTTCCCGGTCGACTCCGCGCTCAAGCACAACGACTCGCCCGACCAGCGCAGCCAGCTTCGCCTCCCAGTCCACCATCGCGCTCGCGCCGGCCGAGAAGCTAGGGCGTCGCTCGGCAACAACAGCTGCAGCAGGATAGGGTATCGTTCGAGTCTTGCCCTTATCGAACGCAGCTGGTGGCGCAGCCGAAGCAGAAGAGGGCGAAGAGGCCCATGACGGCATACCAGATTTGGATGCAGACGCATGCGAGACGTGCTGCTGGTATTGCTGGTACTCCCACGGTTGGCGAACGGCGACCTCTTCGCCGTCGTCGCCGCCATACGAGCCCGCGTAACCACCCGAGAGTAGCGAACCCTGTAAGCGCGCAGGGGAGCTCATGACTGACGTCGACGAAGACGATGAAGAGGCAGGAGAAACTGGCTGGTGCTGGTACGATGGAGAAGCGAGCATGGCGTGTGAGTGAGGCGCATAAGGCAATGACGAGGAAGACGTTGGCAGAGCGGCGGCACGATACGGGATCTGATAGTTGGATGCAGGTGCAGAGGGAGGGAGAGAGCCCCGTCGACGGGCATGCACGGCCGCGACACCCGCACCGGCCCACGCAGGGACCGTGTGCCTATGCACCGGCATCAAGGGCGGCGTACCGGGATGCATAGGCGGTGGAGTCGGCATCTGAGTCGTCGGTATCAGCGTCACCATCGCCGATCGCGAGCGCGAGCCCTTTGGCACCCAGACTCGTACTTCTCTGAGAACATGACTGCTCTCGGCACTAGTGTACCGTTTCCTCGCTTTGAGGATACGAGCAAGGTTCTCGACAGAAGGACCCTCGATCTCGAGGCTCTGTAGGGCAGGGAGTGGGAGGGGCGACTGAGAGTGCGCGTACGAGTGGGAATGAGAGGAAGTGGACGACGATGAAGGGAGGAACAGAGCCGAGACATCCACATCCAAAGCTGTTGCAATCTCGTCGACAGGCGAAGCAGCACTGATACTTCCTCTCCTCTGACCAGGGAGCTGCACTCCGCCCACAACGCCAACGCCCACACCAGGTCCAACACCACCAGCACCACTCGCAGATTGGCTATCCATATTCACGCCCAACGGAGGCATCTTCTCGCCTCCTCCATCCCATCGAATGACCAACTTGCGCACGCCCTTCATCGCATTCAGCGCATTCGCCAAACGCGGCACCCCGGCGCGCGCACCCGCATCAGTATCAGCAGCAACATACCGATCTCCTGACCCGGGCCCACGCGACGGAGGGACGAGCCCCACAATCACAAGCGTGCGGACCTCGGAGAGATACTCATGCGAAGGCTTGAGCGCATCTGCGTCGGTCGAATGCAGGCCGAACATCTGCATCTGCATGATCTGCATTTGTTGGAGTTGATTCTGGGCGTTCCCTTGAAAGTTTAGCTCTGCTTCGAACCCACCACCCAGCATAGGGTTAGGCTGGGCCGGGAATCCAGTCGCACCACCTGACGAAGGGACTAGGAAGCCCTCGACGGTGCGTGGCTCACATGCGTGGAACTCAAGCGTGCGCAAGGACGGTAATCTCAGCGCGCCAGGCAACACTCGCGCTTTATTCTCCCCAGCCGCTTCGAAGTTTCCAGCAGGGTTGAAAAGGTGCTGCTGTTGGTGATTACCCCATTCATCTCTGGATGACGAGAAGCGCGGACCAACAAGGACGAGTCTGCGGACGTGTGGGAGTTCAAGCGGGCCAAGGGAGAGATTCTGTAGGTGCTGGGGCGACGAGGGACCGAGGCGAAGGACGAGCTCAGTCAATTGTGCGCGTAGGGAGGAAGAGGAGAGGTGTGTGGAAGAAGGGGAGGGGGATGAGAGGGATAGAAGCTGGCGTTGGATGCGCGGGAGGGAGGATGAAGCGAGAGACAGACTGCGTAGCGAGGCTGGGAAGAATGACTGGTGCTGCTGGACTTGATGACGATGGAAATGCTGCTGTGAATGCATCATGTTTGCCTCTTGCTGCATCGGGTCATGCGGGTTTGGCCAGGCGAGCATCTCGAGACAATGCCAAAGCGCGAGCTCGCGAAGGCTCATAGCTGTCCGCAGGAAGCGTGCAAGAGAGGGCAATTGGGCACCAGGAGCTGTGATCTGACTCGCGGGGATTGGTGGGGGCTCTGCTTCGTCTTCTCGCCAGGTATCTTCCAACATACCAGCGATGGGCGTGTGCCGTGACACGGAGAGACGGACAACCGAGAGCGTGACGAGACGTGGTGCACTGGCAAGGTGGGCGATACTCTGTAAGACAGACGCGACGGCGCCGGCATGCGCGATGCGCGCCGAGAAGGAACGCCAGCGCGCGGCGTGGGGGAGCAAGAGACGCATAACATCAAGGGCTGCATGCTGGAGGATCGCACCGGCCTGGTCTTGCTCATGCTGATGATGGGGCTGCTCGACGACCGCACGGGGCCCAGCAGCAGTGCCGCGACGGCGGAGGGCGAGGGGCCAGTCGATGCGGATGTCGAGCGGGGCCATGGACCCTGTGCGCTCGATGCAGCGCTTCGTCCAGCTGAACTGAGACTTGAAATCGTTGGGCTGGATGACGCACCAGATAAGAGGACATCGCAGCGCAACGGAACGCCAGCGACGGCAGACGGCGCTGATCGCGAGCTGGGGTTTTGCACGATATCGTGCGTCATAGGGGGTATCTGCGTCATTAATGGTGTTGTTGAACGAGGTGGTTGTTGTCGTGGTGGTGAGAGTGGGCGCATCATTATGAGAACTGAATTGAGCCGAGGACGGCTGTCGGCGTGAGACAGTTGGGGAGGCTGGGAAGGCGACGAGGGCAACAAAGACAGCCTCGATGATCTCGGTGGGTAAGAGAGTGAAGATGCTGTCGTCGACGCTGGTGTAGGATGAGGCCGGGCTGCCATGAGCAGTGGAGACAGCAGCAGCGGCGGAGGTGGCAGCGACTGCCATGTTGGGGAGCATCCATGACTGGAACACGGAGGGTGGAGGCGAGTGAATGGACAATGGTTCCGAGGGACGTCTCGAGCTAGTAGAGGCACTCGAGGAGGAGGACCGTCGATGCGAGTTGTCGGTCAGGCGTCGGAGGCCAGCACTCGGCGGCATGGTTTGAGGGAACACGGAGGAGGGGAAAGAAGGAAAGAAAGAAAGAGAAAAAAGGAAAGGGTAGAAGAAGGAAGTTTCTTTTTTGCCAGTTGTGTTTTTGTTGCAATTATTGTCCCAGGTCTTCTCCCAACGATGCACCCAGCGCTTAACCAAAGACAAAGGCGCACCCTTAGAAATAATCAAATGAAATCCCGCAAAATAGCCAGATAGGCAGACACATACTGGAGATCACCCGGCGCCAACGGTCCGATGCGTGCGCGAGGGTTGCGAGTGGTGATGCACGTGGACGAGGTCGCCTTTCATGCCCTTTGCCACCGTCGAGCCTCTCTCAACTGAACACCGAACAACAACAACTCAACGACTTGTCCAACTCCTAGAGGGAAGACGCGAGTGGTCGAAAGCTCGCCCTCTCCTGAGCACGAGAAGAAGCTGCTAATAGTAGTAATATGAAGAGAGAGATGGGCGAGCGAATTCGAATGGGAGCCGCAACAACAAAACGAACACGAGTCCTCCCAACCCCCCCACCCAGCGCGAGCCTTTGTACTCTTGGGCCACCACTTCACCCGACATCCGACCGACCCTGCACACTACACACCCATCCATCGAGATCTCCGGAACCTCCGGAGATAACGAAGCGTAACCTGAAACGTTCCCCACTGGTGAGGTGGGGGAAGAGAGGACGGGTGCGCACGTCTCATGTCATCGCCGTCAAGATCGCGATGTGTGACTACAGGTAACTAACTAGCCGGCCAACACAGTAAGACTCTCTCGCTATACATAATGACGTAGGGGTGTCCGGTCATCGCGGGCTGCAGCAGCGAGCACGTCGTTGGCAGCGACGGCGGCGGCGACGACAACAACAATGTGGATGGCTGATAGGAGAAAGCCAGTGTCACAGGTGCAAAAAGTGAGCTGCAGGAAATGACAAGCGTCGGAGACTCCGACCGAGGGGGCCTTTCATTTCATCTTACGTGAGCACACACACCCCTGTTTTGGGCCTTTCCTTTTTCGTCAAGGCGCCAGAGCACAATACTCCACAACACTTCTTAAAAACTTACTCCCTTCCCCCACCCCCCCTTTCCGTAATCCCCCAATGGTGCGTCCCGTCCCTTTGACACATCCATTCGCCTTGTTGGACGGTTAGCTGTCCATCGGGGTGTGAAATCTGCCAAAAATATGGAGGTTATGTGCTGGATGCATGATTGGCTGACGAGTGCATCCCCATCGGTCGTTGCAACCAATAGGCCGAACTCGCCCCCACTTACGCCGCCCTGATCCTCGCCGATGACGGGATTGAAATCACTGTGCGTACTTGACCCCCATCCGATTGTTGGCATGTTTGGGGAATTCTGACTATCGATTCGATGACTCGCTGCCCGGCGCAATTTTATATTATCAACGCATCGTTTCCACCTCGATGACCTGCTCATGCATCCTCTCAAAACTCTTCCTGCGAAAAAATTGCCCCCTTGTCGACTGATTGGTTCATACGTTTCTTGGATATCTCGATCGACGAATCCACACATAACGCATCCACCCACCAAATCACATTCCCTGAATCCACCCAACAACTTCTCCAGTCCGACAAAATTACCACCCTGGTAAACGCCGCTGGTGTCGAATCAGACGCCATCTGGGCCACCCTCCTCGCCAAGGCTCTTGAGGGCAAGGACGTCAAGGACATGCTCTCCAACGTTGGCTCCGGCGGTGGCGCACCCGCTGCTACTGGTGCTGCCCCCGCCGCCGGTGGTGCTGCTGCCGCTGCCGAGGCACCAAAGGAGGAGGAGAAGAAGGAGGAGGCCAAGGAGGAGTCTGATGACGATATGGTGCGTCCCGATTTTTTTGGCCTTGTTTTCTGTTCTGTGGCTGATCACCTGTTCCAACTCGTAGGGCTTCGGGCTGTTCGACTAAGCATTGTGTCCCCATCTTCTGTGCTTTGTATTACCTCACTGCCTCCATCCCGATTCGCTTTTATCCTCGATCACACTTGCATTATCCTGTTGCACCATTTCGCTCTCTCCAGCTACTGCTGCAATATATGCCAGGCTATATGATTATGGCACAACCCTCAAAAGCTCATCTCTCGTTTGTAATAAGAGGTATAAGACTTAGGTTGCTCTCGGCATCGAAGTATCCCAGTCACTGGCATGAGACTCTGAATACCTGCTCTCCTGGCTTGTCCGATCCGCCCATTCCACCTGTGTGTTGCAAGCTCGGCACGTTCATGGCAGATAAAGCCAGCATTATGTACTACTATAGATGTAATAGCGGTAGCTCATACTTTGACCAGCCCAATAACATCCCAAACAACCAACATCAACGCGCGACCGAACATTCAAGTTCGCGTTCGTACACAGCAACTTTGCACGTCAACTAACACGAGACAGAGCGCACCCCATGAATAATGAATCGGATCCCCTCTGGCTTCTGAAAATCAACGTCGATGTTATCGTCTGTATCACTGCCTGGCTCGATCCACTATCGATTTTGCAGCTTAGTTGTGTACGTCAAGTCTGACTCGGACGTCTGGGCATCGCCTCCAGGACAAAGCTCACCATTCTCCCTAATTTCGGTGCCCTAGACATGCAAAATCTTCCATGCTGCCATCAGCGATGATCGTTTCATCTGGCGTCGCGCCCTGCACGAAGTCATTGACGAATATTGCGTTGCCCCTCATTCGTTTGGAGAGATGTCAACCAGCGACTTGAAGCGTTTCTCTACCCGTCCGGGCCGTCTCTCCGATTCTTTACGGATTTCGTCGCGGCCGCTTCAGGCGAGGACCACGGAATATGATCTTGATTACAGTTCTATCATCCCTCCTCGCGTTGATTCCAGCGACACCGCTAGTCTGGGAAAATGTGTACATCTTGGCTCAAGGCTACTTCCGGGTGGCAGGTGGATTATATCATTTATCTCTAATTTTGAGGAAAAGGCAACATATGTGGTTTGTTGGGATCGATCTAGCTCTCAACCAAATGGAGCCGCTCTCCGACCTGTCACCTCATTTACATGGAAGGGTTTCAGGCTGATCGAAGGCTCTACTGCAATTCAAATACAATTAGCTGGGCCAAATCATGTCACTATTGCATGCTCGTTATATGGCTGGGGATCGTGAGGGCGTTCGACTCTAGATTTTCGATTCCTGCTGATCTATGCCCTTCCCCCTCGTAGGTTTGGCTTACCCTCAACATGCGACGTTGTTCAGCTTACTTGGGCCACGGGATCTGATGTTCCAGAGTTCAAGCATGCCGCTCAGCTAGTGCCTGCTCCATACATCACTCGGTACTGGGAACACCACCTAGAAGGGGACTACTGCATATTTGAGACATTGAGTTTAATCCTCGTATGGAACTGGAAAGAGGGTACCATTTGTATTGTAGATGGTGGCACCCGTGATTGGGTAAGACATTTGTCCGATTGGCGCGCCATCTGCTCTGTCCACTCATCCTTTCTTGTTACGCGTGTTAGGCAAGCGGTTTAGGTTTTCTCATGACCGCTCTTCCCCCTTATATTTTCATCCTCTCCGACGCTATGAAGGATATTCACATGATCGAATTTCCGCCACTTCACCCGGTCGGAAGCCCTGAATCTTTGAAACGGATACGCCCACCATCTGAGATGGCATATCCATGCGAGGATATAACCGGAAGGCTCGGAAAATCGGACTTGATCATTCTAGACAGGTGGCGACCTGCATCGCGCCGCTCTGGTATCAATGTCCTCCGCTCACCCAACTTGCAGAGGAGGGGTAGATTCCCGTTCCACGTCGTGAGCCTCCGCCGC
Organism: Clavulina sp. PMI_390; assembly: GCA_015039315.1. NCBI lineage: Eukaryota > Fungi > Basidiomycota > Agaricomycetes > Cantharellales > Hydnaceae > Clavulina > Clavulina sp. PMI_390. The sequence goes on from WIDE01000139.1 coordinate 42,256, forward strand.
CACGATTCCATGCTACCAGAGGCGTGCTTTACGGAACATCCGGAATCGCAATTCGCGACCACCTCTCAAGAGCTCAGTGGCGCGACAGTCCTGGATGGAGGAGGACTTCTACTTCTCAAGGCTTTACCCCGATTAGCTGGGGGCTCTGACCCAAAGTCGATTTCGGCTCAATTTTACCAGTTTACTAAGGATGGAGACCTTGAATCTCCTATTTCCAGGCATTTCGAATTTCCACTTCCATTTGTGGGGACACCAACGCCCCTTTGTTTCGTTTCAGGGACAACCCTCATGAAAGAGGGCGAGGAGGCTAGCCCCAAACCTAACTGCCTACTGCTAGGAGTCATCTCCTTCGATTCTGCCAGCGGAGGCTCGCCCTCTCAGGCTGATGACCCCAGTCTTACCACCTCTGTGGCATTAGTACAGTAACATTAATACGCCAAAGGTAGTGTTAGTTATTTCCTGGATCTATTTTCGTCGAGATATCGTGATACTTCACTCCACTTCCACCACTAGCTTGATATATGCCAGGTTCTACATTGCCTAAACTCAACCCGCCTTTACAAGACTAAGTGTATATTGTGAGCCATCGGAGCCTTCATTCACTACGTTACTAGATTAATAATATAAGAATAATTCGACAAAATAGTGTTATGTATCTCATTCGTCCCCTCGGCAATCGTAGCCTTGAGGTTTGTGTATTCCATGTCGCTCTCACTCTATCGATACCGAGTCTCCGTCTCCGAAGGGTAGCTTCCCCGAGTATCATGTCATCATAATAGCGACAGAGAATGCTTGTTATCCATGATTTCTTTCTTTCTGTCAATGATCTATCGACACTATCGGGGCACGAACCACACCAGGCTCCACACATACGTAAACACGCGGCGTTGGCGCGTAAGTGGATTAGCGGCAAGCTTACCGCCAACTACCCCAGAAATTACTTACAACATGGATTCTGAGATAGCCCCCCTTTGGCTGCATAAAATCAACCTCGACGTGATTGTCTGCATCGTTGCCTGGCTCGATCCGCTTTCTATACTGTACCTCAGTTGTGTACGTCAACTCTGACTAGTCTCTAGGCCATCGCCTTCAAGATAAAGCTCACAATCATCCTCATATGTCGATACGATAGACTTGCAAGACGTTCCAGAATGCTATTGGCAACGATCGTTTCATCTGGCACCACGCACTACAGGATGTTGTTGAGCAGTATTATATCGCTCCACACTCCCTTGGAGATGCGTCGATTAGTGATATGAAGCGCTTTTCTACTCGTCCAAGCCGTCTTGCCGATGCTTTGCAGGATCCAACCCGGCGACTTCATGGGAGGGCCACAGAATACGTTCTTGACTACAACTCTATCATACTGCCTCGCACTTCCCGCAACAATGACACCTCCCCCCTACGAGAAGTTATACATCTTGACTCAAGGATACTACCCGGAGGAAGATGGATAATCTCTACACTTGTTGATCATGACGAAAAGGCGACATATATTCTTTGCTGGGATCGGGCTGTTTCTCAGTCGGGAGAACTTCCACTCCAACCTGTTGCAGAATTTAGATGGCCAGGTCTAATGCCAGTGGAGTTCTCTAACTCTATCCAAATTCAACTCGCTGGGCCAAATTATGTCAATTTAGCCTGCGCGCTCCGTGGTTGGGGATTGTAAGAGCGCCCGAATCTAAATTTTCTGTTCCCTTTTTATTCATAGTATCGACCCTATAGTTCTGGCCAAACTTCTTGCCACATCATACAACTCATATGGACAGAAGACTCAAGCATGCCGGAGTTCAAGCATGCCGGAGTTCAAGCATGCCGCTCAGTTGGAGCCTACTCCTCGATACGTTGATGGCTATTGGGAGCATCACCTCGAAGCGAACTACTGCGTAATGGAGACTATAGATTCTATCATCGTCTGGGACTGGAAGGATAATATGATATGCCAGGTCGACGGTAGTCACTGTGATTGGGTGAGAGATCGGGCTAGTTCATTAGTCATTTAGACTATCTGCTCATCCTTTCATGTTAGGCGGGTGGTTCAGGATTCCTCATGGCCTCTCTACCGCCTTTCCTATTCATCTTCCCTAATGGGATGAGGGAAATTCTGGTTGCTGAATTTCCACCACTTTACCCTGTAGGGAGCCATGAGTCGTTCAATCCAATGAAGCCACGGTCTGAGGTTTCATATCCATGCGTTGATACGACTGGAAGTCTCGGAGTATCAGACCTATATGTCATTGATAGGTGGAGGCCTCCTTCGCGCCGTTCTGGGATCAACGTCCTCCGCTCCCATCGTTTGGGGAGGGGCGATAGGTCTCCTTTCTACGTAGTCAGCCTCCGGCCCCGGGATAATACCGTCCCACTAGCACCTTTCTTCGTGGATTATCCAGGTGTATCACTTGCAACCGCCGCTGAAGATGTCAATAGCGCGACTGTCCTGGATGGGGCTGGTGTTCTATTTCTCCAGGCTCTGCCCCAACCTGTTGAGGATGCTGATACAGACTCGCTTATGACGCGGTTCTACCAATTCACTGAGGTTAACAACCTTGGATCCCCTGTCCAAAGGCGCTTTGATTCTCTCATTCCATTTGCGGGGATACCAACACCGCTTTGCTTTGTGTCAGGGACGGCACTCCTGGAAAGGCGCCAGGATACTGGCGCTAAGCCATATTCTCTCGTGGTTGGCATCGTTTCTCTCAGTTTCAAATAAACAGACACTGGGGGGTATCTGCCTTCTTCCTATGAATGCCGGTTTTCTTCTCTAGGGTTCCCCGTTCTATTTTTTTATCCCACATATCTTTGTTTCTCTCTTTTGCTGATGGTGGCCTGGTAGCTTTTGCCAGCGGCCATCCTGCTTCCACCCTCACACAAATCTCGACCTATCATGACGTGGCACTTCTCTCTGATATGACGAGTGATCACAGATATTTTCATTCGTCAAACCAGAATATCGGTCTGCCCTGCTCTGTAGTTCCCCCAAACTGCCACATTGATCACTCGGACTCCTTCATTTTGGCTCTCAAATCCGCGATATTGCATGCACCATGCTCCATGGCTTTATCAGAAGACCCCCGTCGCTGATGTAGTCTACCGTGATTACAACATTCACATCAATATCAATAGTTTCACAAGCTTGGCTCTCGATGGTACTGAGCCAGGGTAGCTTAACCAGTCGCTTTTTGTGTTGTTATATCACAGCAACGTCGTCATTTCTATGCAACCCTTTGCCAAGGGCCTTCCCTTGGGTAACAGTTATATCTACTTCCCTATAGGTAGCGCCGTCCGTATCCCTCCATTTCCGCCCTAAAACTAGCCAATGCTTACCTGTATATCAATGCTTTGAGTTCTCAAGCTGTATCACATTCAATCCCCGTGATATAGCATAGCCCTTGAGACTGAACTGTGTCGATAGGCCTATTTCTGATATGAGATCTGTAAAATACGTTGGTCGCTGATGGAATATGATAGCGCCACACGGAGGCAAACTTGTAAACTGCTGTGCATCTGGCCTAACAGCGCCAGACAACCGCAATCTCAAGGCCAACACAATCTGAGTGAGCGGGTTCATTGTTCTTGGAATTAGCGCTCGGGCTGTATGACATTCCCGTATTATCTACATTGTAACCACAGCCTTCTGGTTTTGGAGGTTATCCAGGTTCAAAGCTTTTGTTGTCATGAGCAATTCGTCAGGCTGATCCATGATGCTAAAATTAGACTTGATTGACGCTCCAAACATATGACATCGCCGCGTACCTGGCCCTGCACATGATCAGCGGTAGTCTCAACGCCAGCTACACCGACCGCAGCTTAGAAAATGGGTAATGAGCCTGGCCCCCTTTGGCTCCGGAATATCAACGTGGACGTCATTATCGCTATCACTGCATGGCTCGACCCACTATCGATATTGCGGCTTAGCTATGTATGTGTGAAGCCCCCTTGGTAGTGGCATCCAAGATCAAAGCTATGCTCAAATCCGTTCTCATAGAGCTGCAAATCATTCCAAGCCGTGATCGATAATGATCCCTTCATCTGGCATCGCGTCTTACGAAGTGTCATGGACACACACTTTATTGCTCCACACTCGTTTGATGGCCTTTCGATCAGTGAAATAAAGCGCTTATCTACACGACCTGGCCGTCTGTCTGACGCCTTGCAGAACTCAACGCTACGACTTCATCCAGCAATCACAAGATATGTGCTTGACTACAGCTCTGCCATTCCACCTCGGACCCACTCTGGCAGCTTCGTCATCCAGCGGGAGATCGTTCATATTGGCTCTAAACTCCTACCAGGAGGCAGATGGATTATATCTGGAGTTGCAGATTATGAAGAGAAGGCAACCTATCTCTTCTGCTGGGACTTGTCGAGATCTCGCTCTGGAGGCGCTCCGCTCCAGCCTGTCGCATCAATCAAATGGCAAGGTTTGCAGCTACTGCTGAAATCTGACTGGATCCAAGTGCAGCTTGGCGGATCAAGGGATATCATTTTGGCATTCCCGTTGCGGGGATGGGAATACTCGTGAGCAGCCTGACTATCCACCAGTATGCTTAGCCTTGACCACTCATATAGCTCGGGCCGACCTTTGACCTGCGAGGTGTTACGACTCACTTGGACCACCAACTCTGATCTACCTGCCTTCATACGTGTTGCTCAGTTAGAGCCCGCGCCTCGGTACATGAAAGATAATGATTACTGGGAGTATCATCTTGACGCAGAATACCTTATCATCGAAACCGTTAAGTCTATTCTGATCTGGAACTGGAGGGAGGACGCAATATGTCTAATGAGTAGCGATGACGAGGATTGGGTACTGTGTCCATTGATTTTGCGTCGTGTCTACTCCATGTGCTCATCACGTAGTATTAGGCAAATGGTTCAGGCTTCCTCATGGCCGCTATACCGCCTCATGTTTTCGTCTTCCCTCACGGACTGAAAGAAATCTTGGTGATCGGATTCCCCTTGCTTCACCCAGTTGGAAGCCAGAAATCGTTCGAGCGGACGCGCCCATCATCCAAACTTTCATACCCGTTTATTGGTTCGAATCACAGGACTGGAAATTCGAAGCTATACAGTCTCGACAGGTGGCGGCCCCCTTCACGTCGCACTGCTATGCATGTCCTTCGCTCAAGCCGTATGTGGTCAGAGGGCGGACCGCTGTTTTACGTTGTATCCCTCTGCCCTAAGAACGCCACCCCGCCAGCGCCATCTTTTGTAGAGTACTCAGCAGCATCCTTTCCAAACGATCCAGAAGAACTCAATAGCATGACCGTGCTTGACGGAGCAGGAGTCGCACTTCTCAGGTTTCCACATGACCCGGCCGACGGCAATGATCAGGAGTCGTTGATAACTCGTTTCTACCGAGTTACTGAGGGCGGAGGTTTTGGTCCCCCGTACGATCAGCGGTTTAAAACACTCTTTCCAGCCATAGGGATACCAACGCCCCTGTGCTTTGTGTCTGGTACAGCGCTTTTGAAGAGCAAGAAAGCTGGTCCCAAGCCGAACAGCCTGGTTATCGGCGTTATTTCCCTCAATTCTGGACACGCCGATAAATAATGCTATTTTCAAGATAGCCTATTATCTTTGTTCAGATAATGTACCTACCTTTACGGCTCTACCGTACTCGTGCATGTTCAGAATGAAGCCCTTCCCTGATAGATAACCTTAGTGAAACATTTAAATCGTCAGCATGGTACTTTTGGCATTCAGCCTTCAGAGAAGGAATGGTAGGGCTAGCGACGACTCTGGCCGTCTATATGATAGGGAGTTAGATATACATGGGCCAAGCTTGACACAGGGTAACTCCAGCTTGAAGTACAAGTCGTGGCTTCATTTTTGAGTTACCATCATCAAGTTTTGTTTCGAGTTTGTAATGAGGAGAGTGGTCATCCACCAGCAAGAGAATCATTGTTCTGGACAAGAACGATTGGTTTGTATTGACGAGTGTGATGGAGTTACAGCAGGTGTTGATCTGTCCCAAGCTAATGGGGTTGAACGTGAACGGAGCGACCAGGGGCTGAAAGGGAGGTGAGATAATCCTGATGAGGGTGGTGGGGTTATCTCAGAAGCACGCGCGAATGGATACCACCTCAAATACACATACCTTCACCCACTGTAGCCGGTCTTTCGGCATATGATCAAAAGCACGATATCTTTGGTCGTTCTAGGGTAGTCAATGTAGAGTGAGCCATAGTGAACGCGGCTCGCGAAGAATCATGAAGGTAACAAACTTTGAGAACTCTTTCCACTTCAACTTCACCGATACCCCGAGCTAGCGCCTTCAAATCAGCGCCCCCGACACCATCCTCATTTTCGTCAGCTTTCACACCGCCTACACCTCCCATCTCCGTCATATCCAAATCCTCTTCTCCTGGCACAACAAGCTTCCGGTCTTCCTCATTTCCATCATCAAGCTTACCCACCTTACCCCAGAACTCGATGAAGCTATTCTCCTCGAGTAACTTTTGGAAGTCGGCCCTAGCGGTAGCAGTTCGCGCTGACATCCACGTAGACCACGCAGTGTACATACTTGAAGAGCCGCGCCCGTCGCTCTTGAGACCAAGCTTTTGAGCAGGAAGAGAAGCATCGAGGGCGGCAAGCTCGTCCTCACCAAGATCGCTCCATTTGGAGGATAGAAGCGGCGAGTGTGAGAGGAAAAGTGCATGGAGCGCAGTGGTGAACTTTTCCGTGAGGCGGGCTAGATGTCTGTGGAAGAGCGCGCGCTTTTGGGCGGGGGGCAAGGACGACGATGCGAAACGCGGGTGCTCGTTGAACGTAGGCTCTAAATCGTGATAATTTGCCTATATGTAGCGAAGGTTATAGTCAGGAGGTATCAGGGCTGAGTAAGAGTAAAAATCGAGGATCACGAACAGTGGGTTCTCGGACAGAGTCCACATAGAAGCTCATGAGGTCGGTCTCGGCTTCTGCAGAGTTCAGGGCAGCCTTGCTCCTCCCAATGTCGTTCTCCATCTTCCCCTTCGCCAATCGTGCCTGCTCTTCCCGCTCACGAAGGGCTTTCTCTGCTCGTGCCTTGCGGTCTGTCGGCTCCTTCGATGCCTCAGCGGATGCTTTCGGCGCTAGAGAGGGTTCGTCCTTAGCCGATAGTGAGGAAAGAGAGCCCGATGCAAGGGCGTTCAGGAAAGTCTTGAACAGTTCCTCTCTGAGGGACGAGGATCCGACAGCGTCGTATCGAGGGTCTTTGACGAGTGGGCGTTTAACCTGTGTAGTTAGGATGAATGCCGAAGTGATGAGTATGAGGCTAGTAGTGGGCTTTGTAGGGGTTTACATACGTCTTTCCATGCGGAATTTGGTGTGATAGGGATGGAGGAGGCGTTGCTTTTGAGCAGCTCCATGAACTCGAGCTCGGCCTTCCGAGCTTTGGCGCGCTTCCCTAGCAAAAGGCGTTGCTGGGTCAGAAAAGGGGCGGATATTTGAGAGATCTTCTGACGGCACTTACTTTCTCCCAAATCTTTCAGCCACGCCTTGAACACCTTCTCCCGTTCACGTTCGTCTTTTCCGAACGCGAAGAATCGTCGATCCTTTTTCCACTTGCGGCGGAATTCGTCCCATGTCGTTCGAGTTGACGTGACATCTTCCTTCAGCAATGCGTCATACGCGCTACGCGCCGCCTGCTTCGGGTCCAACTTCTCCGCGTCGGGGTCTTGATGATCGTCATCGCCAGTTCCTGATGATGCTGAAAGGCCCTGGGAAGGAGCGGAGGGCTTTCCCGCTCGCGATTTACGCGCCGCATCACGGCACCATTCGTTGAAAACGGTTTCGCGATCAGACTGGGAGGGTAGGAGAACGTATCGAGGATCGGTGATGAGGGACGGCATGATGATTGAGAATGGTGCGAGAGCGTTTGGTTGCTTGTCATCGAGGAGAGTCTATACGATCAAGAGCACAGGATGATTAGCAGAAATAATGAGGTGAGTTTGACGAGAACGAGACACACTCGGAATAGTGCTCGAGCTTCCTCGTTGGACAGGTTGACTTGATTCGGGACCTTGAAAGATTTTGCATCAGGGGCATCTGCATCGTCTTCTGGCACATCGTCCTCTTCTACTGGCGCAGGGGCTTGGGGTTCTCCTGCTGCTGCAGCGGCTTCTTCTTCAGCCAACTTTGCCATGCCCTCCGCCATCTCGCGCTGCCATGCTTCTTCGGCGGAAGCGGATGAGAATGCAGCCTCGCTTCCCTCGTTGTCATCATCACCGTCGTCTCCGTCCAGTTGCTCATCCCCCTCTTCCGCTAGAGCGTCGTCAGCTTCGACCGCAAGTTCGGTAAGTGCGACGGGTCCTACGTCGACTGGCTGTGCTTTCCGTCGTTTGGGCCGAGGTGGCTGGTCCTCAGGGACTGACGCGTTTGTAAGCTCGTCGTGGGGAGTTTCGGCCTTGCGTTTTAGCCCTTCTCGTTCCATCTCCTTTTGGAGACGAGTAATCTCCTTTTCGCGCGCAGCTTCCTCCTCGAGAGAGGGCCAATCGAGGGACGCGACTACGTCGGCGATCTCTTCAGGGACGGTCCATACGCTTTCTTTCCGTTCTGAATGCGTAAAGAAGATGTTATCGAGGTTGGTTTTGACGCGAACCCATGGAGAGTTTGGGATGGGGATTTTGGAAACAGGCTTCTCTTTCTTTGGGGGAAGAGCGTTAGAAGGGATGTTAAGCGGAGGGTTTGGGATGGCGGGCGCGATGGGTCGGACATATGTTGACTCGTTCGTTATATTGTTGAAGTAATATGGGTGGCCACTTGGTGCTGGTGAAGATGTGGAGAGTCAGGTGAAGAAGTATGCGACGCTTTTCCCGACAAATAGGAACGCACCTACATGTTCGGACCACCCATATGGAAGCGGCATGAGAGCAGCATTAGGTGGAAACGTGCCAGGGACATTCATGGTGTGGTTGCGGAAGCTTCACGCTGAGTTATGCAGGAGGGAGATGACGATAGAACCAAGAAGCAGAGTTCGCGATACAGTTGCAGTATTTGATCGAAAGATAGTCAAGAGTCTCGCAGGGGGGTAGTGTTGGACGTTGCGAAACGCGGTGGTGTCGGGGACGAAGAGGCCCAAGCGGTCCACAGACTTGGTGGAGGAATCGGCCGCGTCGGCAAGCGCCGGCATATGGTCGTGGAGTGCGCTGGACCTTTTTGGATTCCTTTGATTCATTCATCATTGAATGGTTGTCAAGTCCTCCCTGTATCTGCAACATATCCGAAGGCTGTGATTGAACTATGAGATCGCTGAGAGCACGAAGAGCCTGGATACAAATGTCTACTACACTGACTCTACAGCGTTTAGTGGGATCATCCGATGGCCACGCCGAGGCATCCAGTAGTCGCCAGCACACCCTACGTCCACCATGACTCGCTTGCCTGAGTCCATCCATCTGAGGTATAACATTACAAGGCAGCTCCGCACTTCGTATAGTGTCACAGGCATCATTGCGCTTGCATGCGCGATGATTGGAGTCGCTGTTGCGACCGTAATGACGAAGGTAAGCAATGCCATCTCATCACAGTGGTCTTTCGTTCCATTCAAGCACCATTAGGGACTCGTACCATCATCAGACTTGCAGTATCTTTTGGACCCTCAATCTCCAGGTTATGATTGCAACAGCACTATCATCTATCCTGGTGAGATCTGTCGATGAGGGCATCTGATTCGCTCGAAGAAGCGTCTACTAACAGGGTCTCACCAAAAAGGCCAAATTTTTGGATCCGTGCTTCATAATACATCATTCAGCTACCAAGCTGTCTCCCAATTCGCCTACAAAGGCCAAAAGCTGAGCAGCTGCACGATAGCAACATTTACATATATCGATGTCGTGGGCCCACCACTAAACTATCCCCGCATAGCCGTAAATCAGTCTGGTACGTACAGATGCCAATTCTATGGCCAATATCGTCTTCCCTCTCTCGCAACCAACCTGTTCACTTATTATTGCTCTATAGCTTCGTGCTCTTTGGCAGATCCTGCTGGCGAAGGACAGACGACAGTCAGTTTTTCTGTCATTCAAGTGCTCTATTGGGGCTACACGGATGGCGGGGCGGCGGCTGAGATTGGTTCAGCGGTTAGCACAAGTCCCGTTCCACATCACAGGCTCTAATAAAGTTTGCTCACCAATGGCACTCGCATTCACTTAGAGTATCGATCTTCTGGGGAAATTGGCTACATATAAGCTGCCCTGGAATGTGCCATGTAATGACTCACAACCATTCGGTTTTCGAATCGACCAGAATCTGAGGGAGATCCGCGTCTTCCCCCTGAACCAGGCGGGAACCTCGATATGCTCCTACGGTCTTGACGCCGCTCCAGATGCGGTCACATTAATGATCGCGGTTCAGAACGCAATTGTAGACGACTGGACTACGAAATTAACTGTTCTGCCAGACCTTCTGTACCCTTGCGTTCCGCGCAAGAAAGTCTGGGTGCCATTCTCTACCCTCCTGCTAGACGTGTTGACAACGATGTTTGCGTTCTTCAGCCCTCTCTTCGCTGTCGTCCTACTTGTGCTGCAGCATCTCGAAGACAAAGCTGCACCGCAACATTCCGAAGAAGAAGGGACGCTGGAAAATTCTCCCCAAATAGCAGCGAGATCTTCCTCAAGAGATAAAGATTCCCGTCTGCTATCCCCATCCTCCCCCGAGACCTTCCTCATCTATACTGAAGAGTCTAGGCTCTCGATGCAACGATTCGAAAACCTTGTCGAATCGCTGCAAAAAAGGATTCGCCGGTTGGAGGACAGAGATGGTATCTCTGACTCTCTGTCACCCCCACATACAGCTTCAGGGAACAGCTCATAGGTCACTCTGGACGACGATTAGTTTCAAGGGTTTGTATAGATATCTTGTGTGTGTCGATCTTGCTTGACTTCATCTACATCATTAATACCACCTAATTTAAGGCTGATCTCTTATCGGCAGCTTGAATAACGACAAGGACTGTTTAAAATTCTGAACTATTGCGATGAGGCCAAGCATACTCTTAGCTCCTGTCCACAAATGACATAGCTCCCCATGCTTTTGTTCAAACTCTGATCAAGTACCAGGGTGATTTTTTTTTTAATTTGCCTTAAGCTACTCCAAAGTGCGAGCCCTTTCTGATCAATGTGCCTAACGGCACAAGGGCCAATGGGCCACTGCCTGGCCTGCTACAAATAACTTCAGATCGAAACAACTGCTTTTTCGGTGGTCCTCTATTCCTGATATAATGGTCTTCTGATTAGCCTGATGTGTCCTTGTCGTCTCTCTACTACACATCCCACTTAGTTCTATGATACGCTGCCATGGTTGCTCCTTGTACGCCCGGCTTCACGCCAAAGCGCTGGAAGCATCAGTCTTTCGGCTGCCTCGCATCCCCGGCTCCATGGAATTGGCTGAGCTGCCAAGTAGAACCACAAAGTGTGCTTTTTCCAGCAATGTTAGGCGTCGGCACCCGCCACCGGCATCCGAGTCATGTCCGAGGGAGTACTTTACTAAACTGGGCTCTGTTCCCGTCGGAATTGCATCAGCTTCGGAACGTTCCAGGTGATATATCAGCGGCCACGGACGCCGTCACAAGGTCTCCATAGCTGGTGGCAGTACCAAGCGGCACACAGACTGATGAAGGAAATCGGTCGCGCCGGCAAGCACCGGGATACAGTCACTGATTGTGCCAGACTCTTATCGGATGCTTTGATTCATTCAACTTTGAATGGCTGCCAAGACATCCCTGTATCTGCAGTGATTCCAAATGCTGTAGCTGATAAATTCCGTTACTGAGAGTTTGAGCTGTCAGAAATATAATGCGGTGAGGTCCAACATCCACACCAAAACTTCCGATACCCTACAGCGTGCCCTCCTACAATGCCTCACCTGCCTCAATCCATCCACTTGAGGTACAACCTGACAAAACAGCTTCGCACCTCATATAGTTTGGTAGGCATCACCGGGCTTACATGCGCTATGGTGGGAGTAGCTGTTGCGACCATAATGACGAAGGTGAGCATCGCCATTCTCACCGTAGCCGTCCCTCCTTTCATGTAAGCTCTACTAGGGACTTGTCCCATCATCAGACTTGCAATACTTGCTAGATCCCCAATCCCCAGGTTATGATTGCAACAGCACCATCATCTATCCTGGTGAGGTCCCTCCACCGAGGCGTCTAGTTTACTCATAGCAGCGTCTAATAACAGCTTCTTGCAAAAGGCCAAATCTTTGGGTCGATGAAGCATAACACATCATTTAGCTACCAAGCGGTCTCCCAATTCGCTTACAAAGGCCAGAACCTCACCAACTGCACATTCGCAGAATTCACATTTATCGATGTCGTCGGCCCGCCCCTGAACTATCCCCGCATAGCCGTAAACCAATCTGGTACGTACATATGCCATCTGCCCTCTTTTAATCACGCTATACACTGCATTGTTCCGTAGCATCATGCGTTCTAGCAGACCCTATTGATGAGGCCCGGACCACAGTCAGCTTTGCTGTCAGCCAAGTGCTATATTGGGGTTATGCCCATCGCGAAGCGGTGGTCGAGATAGGCCCAGCAGTGAGCACCCATCCAGCCACACCCCATATGATCTGATGAATTTACGCATCGCCTGCAACCTAATTTCACCCAGGGCATCGCCCTCCTCGGCCAGTTGGCTACATCTCAGGTGTCATGGAATACGGCATGTAACAGCTCTCAGCCCTTTGGTTTCCGCATAGATCAAAACGTGGGGACGATTGGCATCTTCCCCTTGAGCAGTATAGGGACCTGGATCTGCTCCTATCCTCTCACCGTCGCTCCCGAGGCGGCGGCTCTGATTACAGCGGTTCAAAATGCGATTGTAGACGACTGGAACACCAAGTTGACTTCGCTGCCAGACCTTCTATACCCTTGTGTCCCACGCAACAAAGTCTGGGTGCCGTTCTCAACCTTGTTGTTGGACGTTTTGACGACAATGCTGGCGTTCTTCAGCCCTCTCCTCACCATCGTCCTACTTGTATTGCAGCATCTCCAAGACAAAACTACGCCACAGAGTTCTGGAGAAGAGCAAGTATTGCAACCTTCTCTCCGGATGTCAACGAGATCTTCCTCGAGAGACAAAGATTCCGGTTTACTGTCGCCAGTCTCCCCCGAGACTTTCCTGAACCATATCGAAGAGTCTAGGCTCTCGATGCAGCGATTTGAGAATCTTGTGGTATCGCTGCAGAAAAGGATTCGTTCTCTGGAGGATAGAGATGGTATCTCTGACTCTCTGTCGCCCCTGCATACGGCTTCAGGCACCACATTACAGGTCAGTCCACAACAAGTACATCTGAGAGTTTGCCCTAATATCTCGTGGTTACTAATCTTGTTTCGTTTCATCCACATAAACCTTCCGATGACTAAATGCTAGTTTCTTACCGGCAGCTTGGATGGTAATAAAGACTACCTGTCATTCGGAACCAATGCGACGAGGTCAAGCGTAATAGTGGCTCCTGCCCATAAATGATGTCCGCTTGACTCTGATTGAGATTTGATTAGTCCAACTCTCCCTCATTAATGATATTATGCAAGAGTTTTGACGACCTTTAAATCATGACTCTCCGGTCGAGGTCCTGTTGTCGAGCCTCTCGCCAAGCTACAGGACAACTAGGTGGAAAGTGAGACTGACCGAAAGGGAGCCGAGTTACTGTGCGAAAATGGAGATATTTGAATCTGAAAATCTGAAAACACCGCCATTCTAGTGACATACGACCAGGCAGAGCTACAAACCTCACCAAAAGAAGTGAGCGAAGCTCTCGGTAACGCCGGCAAGTCCCGACATCCCAGCTCTAGTTTAGACTGCCGCCTCAACGTGACTCTGTAGGGATATATGCAAGCACGGATGCGTGAAAGTTTTAATGGGGCTCTTTTAGCAGTAAAATATCGGCCATAGATGTATTAATGGCGAATTGGTCACAACCTGGTTGGTGGCACAGGTCACTACAAATAACCTCGCATTGGAACGACTGAGGCATTCCCTCGTTTCGCTTTTCTCATTAGACCTTTGCCTCCCTTTTACTCAGCTTGTGGTCGGCCTGATCTGCTCCTGTCGCTTCTTTTCCATATGTCTAACTTGGTTATGTAGTGTGCCGCCATGGTCGCTCTTCCATACCCCTGCCTCTCCACCAAGAAGCATCAATTGTTGAGCTTCCCCGCATCCACCGTTCTATTATATTAGCTGAGCTGCCAAGTATAATCATAAAATGCGCTTTCTCGAGCAATGTTGGACGTCGTACCACGCGACCGGCATCATGGCCGACCGAGTCCTGTACTATCCCTGGGGTCTCTTTGCCTCAAAATCGCATCAGCTTCGAAGCGGTCCAGCTGACCTATCGGCGGCCGCGGCCGCCGTCACCAGCTCTCCAAAGCTCGTACTCAATTGTGATGAGCTCATGACGATTTGGAACTGAGATGATGAGTCAAGCTCTGCGTGTCGTAGTTGCCGCTGGATCCGACTCCGACTCCAAAGCGCACCTGGGCTTCTCCGGTCCGACGATTATTTGGACCGTATATAACCCTAGCATCTGGCCCTGTCAGGCTGGCAATCCCCTTACACATATTCTTCTGCAAGATATCCTGAAGCTCGGAGAATGCTGACCATCTCATCTACAATCAAACTACAAGACGGCAAGTCCTTGTCGAATGTGCTGGTGTGGATCTTGCTGAACATGGTCCATGTCTCACAGGAAACGAGATCCCTCGGCTTGGCCTGGGTGTTTACAAGGCGACTGGAGCAAGCTGCGAGGCAGCATGTCTCGCTGCCCTCGAGCACGGCTACCTGTGAGTCCTCCAGACTCCATCTATGATTTTCAACAATACTAACGCTACTTTTGCTCAAGACACATCGACTCTGCTATGGGCTACTCCAACGAGACCGATGTTGGGAAAGCCGTAAAGAAATTCAAAAGGGAAGATTTGTGGATCAGTGAGTCGACCCTTGTAGCAATTCAACGTCAATGCGAGCGACGGTTGTTGAATATACTGATACCCGGGACATCTAGCGAGCAAGATTGACAGTAGTAAACATGGCTACGAGTCCACACTCGCTGTCGTGGACAACTCTTTGAAGGATTTTGGTTTCGGTAAACGTCTATCTTCGTGTTTCTGAGTTGACATTATCTACACCCGTGTTTTGAGCCTCTAATGATGTTCTGGTTATAGAATATATAGATCTATATCTCATTCATGACCCTTTGGGTGGGAAGCAGAAGCGCCTCGACACCTGGCGTGCCCTTGTAGCGGCCCAGAAGGTCGGAAAAGTGCGCTCCATCGGCGTCTCTAATTTGTGAGTCGTTTCTATTTTATATCTTGATCACATAAGTATGGTATTCACGAGCTTATCTTCCTTGAATGGTATCATTTCTTGGCCCTTCGCATTTGTGGACTGCAGCAATGTGAATCATCTCGAAGAAATCAGGGAGGCTGGCCTTCCAACGCCTGTCGTCAACCAAATTGAAGTGCGAAATTTTTATTTGAGTGACGCGACTGGGCTATCCTTGACCCTGCCCCCTGTATCGTATCTAGCTTCATCCATATTGCCAGCAACGCGCGGTTGTTCAGTATTGCGCCAAGCATGGTATCATCCTTGAAGCCTATACACCTCTGATTCGCGGAGAGATCGGAGAGGATGCGATTAAGGAGATTGCTGCGAAGAAGACTGGAGGAAATCCTTTCCGGGTCCTGGTTCGGTGGTCACTGCAAAAAGGGTGAGTGAAACGAAAAAGTATTCACCCATAGAGAATGGTCGCGCCGTGCTAATTATGATTGAGCGCTCCCTGTCTGCAGGTATGTTGTTCTCCCAAAGTCGGGGCGCCCCGATAGGATCAAGGCAAACGCAGATGTATACGGCTTCGAGCTGTCACTTGACGAGATGGAAGCGATCGATGCGCTCGATAAGGGCAAGGCTGGGTCCATTACTTGGAATCCTATCGACGCGGAATAACGGGAGTCCCGGATCGGCTGACAATGCAGCTGGGTGCTGGTTTGATTCAAGCTTCTCAATGTATAAAATGTTGATTATTCGAGGATGAGTACTCGGCACTCTCGCCGTACCCGTCGGCAGAATTGAATCGGGTAGCAAAAATTCACAAATGCTGAGAGAACATTGTCGAGGGATCCATCGAATTTTGAGCACTCATATCGCTTCATGATCAGACTTGTCCACCGCCATGAGCCTGATGTATTGTTAGGCGATTGTCATAATAGCATCGGGCCTATTTGGCTCTCACAAGTGTATCTGCATAACGTTTCACGATTTGGGAGAACACCATTGCGTTCGGTAGTTACATCTGTTGGTATAGGAGACATCGGGTCGCCAAGAGTGAGTTCAGATCAAGAATATTTGAGGAGTTACTCCGAGAGAATGCAGGGCAACATCGGATCTATGGCGCAGAGGTAGGGTTCCAAAGTTGCGCGCCCTTGTCACCTTTATCGAGGGCGTCAATTGCCGCCATTTCTTCCTCTGAGAGCTCGAAGTGGTAAACATTGGCATTATGACGGATCCTCTCAGCCTTCTGGGATCTGGGGAGTGGGATGTACCTAGATGGTAGGAATGCTCAAAATCATTAGCAATACCGATCAAACGCGCAGGGAAAATATCATAACGAACCCTTTCTGGAGAGACCAGCGAACGAGCACCTGGAATATATCCACGTTTTCCTGCGAATGAGATTGAGAGGTAGGAATGACATCAGTCTGACAGTTTGGTAGAAAATTCGGATCATTTCAATTGAGTATCACATACCTTCGAGGCCGCAATCTTTGAGATAGCATCATCTGGATCAACTTTTCCGCGGATGAGAGGAGTATACGCTTGGATCACTATTCCATTTTTCTCGCAGAAGTTGACGATTTCGCGCTGCTGGCAGTATGGGTGAAGCTGAAGAAGCCAATAACCCCAACGGATTGTATCAATAATATGAATCATTGGGTGAATGATGTGATGGGCCGCACCTCTACTTGGTTCACGGCCGGGAGAGGCAATCCAGCGTCTTGAAGATCCTTGAAATGATGAAGACCGCTATATCCATTATCAAAATCACCAATTCGTCATGGTTCCAGTGATGGAGAATTGAGAGCTCACAAGTTTGCTACGCCGATTGTACGAATTTTTCCCTCCTTCTGTTTCTCGATCAGGGCTTTCCACATTTCCAGACGGCGTTCCTTACCGGAGACGCCATCATGAACCTGGTATAGATCGAAATAGTCTGTGATATGATGGAAATCAGGGCGGCCGATCGAAATGTTGTCCAAATTCCACGTACCCAGTCCAGTCTCGCGGAGTGAGGTATCGACAGCCTTGAGAGTGGAATCATACCCATCGACCTTTACACTGTTGATTTTGCTTGCTAAAGGCGATTAATGCGCTTGAGCAATTACGAGTGCTTCCCCTGGGGTGGAAGAGACTTACTGATGAAGAGGTCCTCTCGTTTGAGCCCACTTTGCTTGATAGCCTTTCCCAGCCCGCTTTCATTCTCGTAGAAAGTTGCGGAATCAATGTTACTGGAATAACAAGCCTGGGTCATCATTCATGTCTGAAGGCGTTTTGCTCCGAGGATTAACCCTTACCGATAGCCAGCCTCAAAAGCTGCCAGACAAGCACTAGTGCACACGTCATTAGGGAGTTGGAACGTTCCGAGGCATAGTCGAGGGATGGTGTAACCTGAAGGGTAAAAAATGATACGAATAAGTGGACGCTGAATGTGATAACCCAGGACACCTGCCTGTGGCGAGCTTCAAAGTCGAGTTAATCGTTAAGTTTGACATAGCTATCTTTTGATCTGACAGATCTAGTGCAAGGTTTCAGGCTTAGAGAGGCTGATAAAGTTTTTTTCTCGGTAGTTAATCGACGATTCAAGCACATTGGCTTTATAGACATTCAGAGCGCTTATGAGGATTGGAAGTGGAGGCACGGTGGAGGTATGAATCATAGTGTGGAGGAAGTGACTAACTAGCTTACATAGCTATGATAATGATTAGTGATCTATGAGACACAGGGGAGGTCCTAAACTACATTAGGCGTCATCGAAACGATCACTTGGAGAGGTCAGGAATCTCCGCAGCCAAGGGTAATACAGCGATATGAGGGTGGAGTCAATTCAGTCAAAGCCTTTTCCACGAAGTGTATGATATATATAAGAGACATTGAGGGAGATTGGGTGCCCAGACCACGAGCAAAGCGGGAAATGATTGGCGATGAGCCCCAAAAAAGTGTTGATAAACGAGCCCTAAAGTTTATGGAGCATTTGAGCGATATATGTTGTCGAGAAGGGGGGGTTGTGTGCATTCTTTCAATAATTTAAAGAAATGGGCATGATGTTGCATAGTCGAAATACGAATTCATCCCACCACTGCCTCGGCGTGGCCTCACCCCGTCGTTGCTCCACATCACTCACTTAGAATCGAAAAGCTAGTGTTCGTCAGCACAGGAATAGCGGAGTCAGCAGAAGCATAATTATAGTTAGCATGACTTAGCATTTTTCGCCCCACACTCTGTGAAGGATTGGAGAGTTTCTGGCAGTGCCACTTTGACATTGTTTGTGCCCGGGGCCGACGCGTTGGCCGCGGCCATCTCAACTGCATACCTTTTCCCACATCACCCTCGCTATCGCTAGTTGAGTTTCTGGGGAGGTTTGTAATCGAGGGATCGGACCTTATTCCAGAATAACGGTACCAAAATCTACTTGTATAGACGGCGAATGCGGTTTGCTTCAGGAGACAGAACAAGAGAGAAAGGGTCGGCTTACCGTCAGGCTGCTATCATTAGCACATAGAGTGGGAGCAATACTGGTTCCCCAAGAGATATCTCGATGCAGTAACCTTTAGCCTCTGTTGAACGTTGTCCCAGACCATTAGTTCGATGCCGTTGTCATGCCAGATATTATCGTTGTATTCTATTATAAACTACGCGGCGTGAGGTAGAATTGCGAGAAATTTCTTTCCTAGGAAGAACAGTAGTGGACTATGTAGCTGAAATAGCCACTTCAGGTTTTATTCGAGCTATAGAAACAGAGCTGATGTTAACCCCCCCCCCCCCCCCGATCCTTCGTTGGAGACCTTGAACGCCAGATTAACGAGCCCATAAGGGATTTCTTCGGGATGCCGTAATAAGATTAGGGCACAACTGTGCAGTTAATAAATATCGAGAGGACTCACAGTTGAAAATTGTCACAAAGACGTTGGCAAACCATCAAGACAGCGCTTTGTCTCTTTCCATATAACCTCCCATACATACTGCTTGGCTGTGGCCACTTGATGATACGAATTCCTCATTGCAATAGTTTCCGGCCACGACTCGACAAAGAGTTGATTGAAGGTACTGCCATCAGGACCATTTCTGAACTCGTCGAGCAACCGAATCCGGAACAGGTGCCACGAGCTATCGTCATAGAAGCCGATGCACGACCTACATTTACACTCCCGAGGTTTGTTCATCGCAAATGTCGGGCCACTCATGAAGGCTCGCAGAGATTCATACCGCTTATTGGCTAGAAGGACTAGACAGCTGTAGTCTTCCACATATATATCCTTGAGAGCTCGAAGGACCTCTTGACTTGACGGGTTCTTCGAAAGACAACGCATTGTGATACTGCGCCGCTGCTCATGCCACTGGTACAGCGAGGCAAGGCGATAGAGAAGCAAAGGGTTCTTTCGGAGCTCTATACTCTCAAGAGCGAAAGCCTTGAGGATAGAAATCATGCCCTCCATCCCGTACTTGACTCCAGCTTCAACGAGGCTAAGAAAACTGGGAAATGACGACAAGGTCGCACTCGGGACTGGGCGGTGCGCCACAAAACGAAGCATTGCTTCGATCGTCTGATTACTCTCGGGAAGATGAAGCAGTATCGGCCTCTCTGGCGCAGCAGCCGGAGCAGGGAGTGAGAGAACGTCTGCAAAGTGGCTAGAGGCTGTACGAAGCAGGAGAGAATGGACTTTGAATCTAGGGCCATCATCAGTCCGTAGAATCACGTCTGCATCCTGTGTGTCGAACTCGGGGTGGTATTCGATGGGTTTTTCATCCCGACTTTCCGACATGACGCCACTGCAACAAGCTTGTGGTGAGGGAGAGAACAACCAAGTCTGTGACGTTCTGCTGTCACAAAAGCTGGTTTCGCTCCGTCTTGTCGTGAGACACTCCTTCGTGGGAAACTTCGAGACATTATGATTCCTTTGCATATCCAATCAAAGAGAAAGAAAAGCCACATT
The DNA here is from genome assembly GCA_015039315.1 of Clavulina sp. PMI_390. Lineage (NCBI taxonomy): Eukaryota > Fungi > Basidiomycota > Agaricomycetes > Cantharellales > Hydnaceae > Clavulina > Clavulina sp. PMI_390. Next base: position 62,447 of record WIDE01000139.1, read on the forward strand.
TTTATACATGCTTATTGAGGGGTTAGGATTAGGATAGTATTGTTAATGGTGTTGAGCATGATCAATCGACAGCTTGAACGCCGTCATAAGCAGGCAGCCTCTCGCACGCGCCGTTCCAGTCGATCGACCCATTAACAAGGTCGATCACAACAGCAATGACCTCGTCGATCTTGCCAATGCGCTGGTCAGTCGTGTCACGTTCACGCAGGGTGATCGTACCGTTCGACACAGCTACACACGTGCACGGAGGTGTGTCAGTTAGTGAGGTAGTATTGGTGATGAGAGCAAGAAGATAGTCACGTACTGGCAAAGTCAATGGTGATGCCATATGGCGTCCCCAACTCGTCGTTTCTTGAGTACCGCTTGCCGATCGACGCGCCAGAGTCATCTACACGAGCAAAGATGCCAGCCTTGCGCAGTTTCGACGCTATCATAGAAGAATTGTGCGCAGGTCAGTTATGTGTATAATGCACCAAGCTCAACCAAAGGAAGCTTACAGATTTCGGCGAGGGCAGGGTCGAAGCTGTCATGACCGCTGATGGGGACGACAAGGACCTTGGTGGGTGCCACCACAGCGGGGAACGAGAGCACACCGCGGTTGATATCGCTTTCGCGGGCCCAGTAAGAGTGCTCGAGGAGAGCGTAGAGGATACGGCCGATACCGAAGGATGGCTCGATGACGTTGGGAGTGAATTCACGAACTGAGTTGACAAATGTCAGGAACTCGGCCGGAATGAGAGAGTGCTATGTGAATAGACGTACCAGACTGCTTGATAGTTCTTCGCTCGATATTTATCATACCGGGAGCGAGAGTGAAGACCTTGCCATTGATCGTGACATCGACGTTCCTGAATAACGAGCAAACCATAAGAAACAGCCCATAGTTAGCCCACTACACAAGTAAAGGACGTACTGTTGCGCAGCAAACGACTCCTTGAGCTTGATGAGCTCTGCCTCTGGGAGCGCAGTAACGTGCTCCTGGACAATCGCCGCCTCCTTCTGGAACGTCTTGCCAAGCACCTTCTTATCAAAGCTCGGCACCTCCTTCTCAAACACGATGGGCTCAGGGAGTGCCACACGAGCAACAAGGCTCGCACCCGTCTTCTTCATATGCACACTCAGATCATACGCACTACGATCCGCACACCCAACGCACTCGATCCAGCCATAGCTCGTGTGGATCTCCGCGTCCCAGCAGTCCGCTGCATAATGCGCCATCTCATTCGCCATGTGCTGGCGGAATCGCAGGCGGAGCGGGTCGATGCCGACCTTGGTGAGGAAGAGGTATATCCTCGCAAGGAAGTACCCGAGCGTCTCATTATCGACGATACCCTTTGCGACAGCCTCGCCGACCGAGATCTCCTGCAGGTCGGTCTTACCAGCCTGCTGGACATCCTTGGGCAGGAACCGCAGCTTCACGTCCGCGACTTCCTTGAAGTGTATATGCGACTTGTCCTCGGGATCGACGTAGTGCTCAATCTCAGCCATGGTAAACTCGCGGACACGGATAAGACCGGCGCGCGGGGAGATTTCGTTACGGAATGATCGCCCGACCTGCGCCGACGCGAAGGGTAGTTTCGAGTTGTTAAAGTCGAGAAGGCGCGCAAAGTTGAGGAAGTGGCCCTGCGCGGTTTCAGGGCGGAGGTACCCTTTCTGCTTGCCGGTGGGGCCGATGGAGGAGTCGAACATGAGGTTGAACTGGACGGGCTCGTCTACGGGGTTTTGGGTGTCTGGGTTGACAATCTCGTATTTGCGCATGAGCTCGCCAAGCTCTGGGCCGGTATAGTTGTCGATCTAGAGGGTGTCCGATGGTGGCGATGAGGATCGAGAGCATGTCAAGGGAGGGCAGGTAGGGATGCATATATCGAGTCGCGAGTCATGGGTAGGATGTGTGTTGTCAAGGGCAGTGGTAGAGGAGTGAATGAGAAAGAAGGAAAAAAAGGTGAAGGAGTGATACGAAGACCAAAGAGTGAGTCATTTTCATAGTTAGTGAGAAAGGTTGGGTGTATGCACACACCTGAGCAAGGATGTTCTCGTATTCTGCAACAACGGCGTCATCTAGCTTGACGGCAGTGCTCTTGACGGTCTTTTTCTTCTTCTTGTCCTTTTCGGCATCAGCAGCAGGGGCAACGGCCGCAGCTCCACGAGCTTCCTTATCACCTTTTAACCTGGCCTCCAGAACACCCTCGACGAGATGGTCGGCACGGAGGACCTCACCAGTCTTGGTATCCTTGACCATCCAGTCGGCGAAGCGAGCGACGTGGCCAGAAGTCTCGAACACAGGGGCGGGAGTCATGATGGTGGTGTCGAGTTCGAGCATATGCTCCTCGATGATAAAGTGTTTCCTCCATTCAGCGATGATGTTTGCCTGGAGTGATGAGCCTGGAGGCCCATAGTCGTACAGACCAGCGATGCCTGGACAACATGCAAGGGAACGAAAGGTCAGACGGCTGGGTCGATCGAGTCACTCTGCCACGATGACTCGTGTGTCGATACAGACCTCCATAGATTTCGAATGCTGGTGCATAGAAAAAGCGACGATTGAGGAGCGCTTCGAGGTCAGGCTTGCTGAACGGATGCGCTGTCTTGTTGACGGTGGACGCCATCCTCTTTTGCAAGGGGGAAGAGCAGGATCGGAGAAACGATCGGCGCAGGAGCAGTTGCTGGCAGAATGGCGACCAAACAAGGCGCATCTAATCTCTCCCTCCACGAACAAGGCCTAATAGCAAAAAAGAAAACGTGACTGGAACGCTGGCGGTCACAGTGACACACCGTTCCTCGCCCCTCCGAGACAACACAAAATAAGCGCCACCATCCATCCCAATGCCAGACACCGAGGAAAGACAGATAGAGTATCACCCGGAATTTAATTTCGACGATGCAGAAGTCATCTTGCGCACCGACAACGGTCCGCGATTCAAAATGTATTCTCTCATGCTTCGTCGAGCGTCGGGCCACTTTGCCGACGTCCTTGCGCTCCCCACCACTCGCTCGCCTCCCTCACCTTCGTCCACACCAAGAGAACCGATACTGCTCCATCTTCCCGAGAGCAACGAGACGATTGAACTCATGCTCCGATTTGTCGCGTACCATCCAGTCCCCAGCGAAGCGTTGGCATCGCTCCCCAAATTCACAAGGCTCGTCGAGGCTGGCGTCAAGTATGCAATGAACGGCATGCTTTCCATTCTCAAAACTCTTGCTCTCGAGAGCACAGAGCTTCGAAGGAATCCACTCGCACTCTATCGTCTCGCTTCACTCCATGGATGGAACGATGTGCGACGCAGTCTCCTCCTTCTTTGTCTCTCACGCAATCCATCAAGCGAATATGTTCTTAACAATCTCAAAGAAATATCTGTCGCAGACTATCGAGATCTGGTCCTTCTAGCCAAAAGGCGACAAGACAGTTTGGAATCTCGTTTGAATAACCCAAATTGTGAAATAAACCGTCGTCGACTCTGCAGATGCAGCATTGCAGGCTGCAGAGGCTACTACGATGATAGTACCTGGCAGTTTTTCAAGCTTCGGCTCTTCGACGAGCTCAGAAAGTGCCCAAACGGGAACACTATTAACCAAGTTGCTATCGAGTCGTGGCCCGAAACAACCGCGCTCAGGAACGCCTATCACGTAGTGCCAACTATAAAGCAGTATGCGTGGCAGGCCGAGATATGGCCTCTCGTGCACCATGGCATAGGATCGCTTCCTAGTTCGCTGTGAACAAGGTTTTGTGAGTTTCCTCCGTTTCTGCCTTTCAGACGCATTCCATATTGTGATATCTAAATCGCTTCATACCCGCCTCATTAATTCGTTACTATAGCCCATTATGCTCTTTTCGCGCATTTCAGAGGCCCCAGAACCCTCTTGCCCACCGACGAGATCATACTCCCCTCAGCCGGCCTATCGTTGCCCATCCCCTTTCTCTTCGTTGGTTTTTATTCCGTTGCTGCTTTCTTGCGTGCCATGTCAACAATCTTGAACTATCCTCCAAGCTAGGCGAACGCGCCTTACTCCATCATTTTCGACGCTATCTGTAGTACCGTGCTTTCCTTTCTTGTCGTCACTAGAACTCTCAGGAGGTCGCTGCAAACTGCCCGTCTGCGCCCTTTTTCAACCGCTATTCATTCTTTACGCCTTGCAACAGTATAATCCTTCACCATTATCGCTTCGTGTCATTCGAGAGTTCGGGGTTATGTTATCTTGACAATAATTAATGAAGGGGTATTTATATTCTCAAATGTATGATCAGTCGTAAGCTGGCGAAGCTAGAGTGGCATGTAATTTAACCCCACATTATCTCACAAGTTCATATAGCGAGACGATCTGCTTGGATGCGATCTCTTCACGCGGGCCACAAGCACTCCCCAAGAGAGCGATACAGGATGATTCTTGGAGAGCTCGTTCACAACTGATTGTATTATTCGCAAAATGAAGCCTCAACGCTGGGAGGCGGTGCGCATCACGTGCACGAAGTGTTGGTCAGCCCAACAACCACGGATGTCTTCCAGCCCTCTTTGGTTCCAAAATATTAGCCTGGATGTCATATTTATCCTTGCTGATTGGTTAGATCCAATGTCGATCTTGCAACTCAATCGCGTGCGTCGCTCTCTTTGTGTGGTTCATAATCAGCTCATGACGTCCCCCGATCGATTTCATTAGACTTGTAAAGCTTTCCATGCTGTTATAGGGGATGATAACCCTACCTGGCGACGCGCATTGCAGCGTGTCGCCGCTGAGTACTGCATTTCCCCTCATTCATTCGATAACCTCTCCAACAACGACCTGAAAGTGTTCGCCACCCGGCCTGCGCGTCTAATCGAAACCTTACAAGACTCCACTCAGTCGGTCTATGCGGGGATGAGAAAATATATACTTGACTATGGAGCGATATTGTCTCCTCCAGCCTCACAGAATGAGTGGGGAGAGTTAGATCTTGAGCATATGCCCGCCACCCTTCTTCCGGGAGGAAGATGGATCATTTCTGGAGTTTTGAACCATGCAACCGATTCAACGTACATTTGCTGCTGGGATCTCTCAGAACCTTCCGAGAGCGAACGTTTGCTTCAGCCTGCCGCAACGTTTATTTGGGAGGGGTTGCGACCACCATCGCCATACGGATGGATGCAAGCACAGTCATATGATTCAGATTGCGTAATTCTGGCATGTCGCTTATGCGGCTGGGAAAAGTGAGAACGCATTTGAAGCACCCTTCTGTCGCTTTTATTCTTAATGGCTTCAATTCACAGTACCTTTCCATCATCGTACAGCATTTTGCGATTGAGCTGGGCCGCCGAGAGCACCTTGCCTATCTTCGAGAACATTGCTAGATTAAACATGGCCGATTACCCGACGATAATCGAGCAGTATCCAGAGTATCACCTTGAAGGCGACTATCTGCTCTTGGACACCCTTTCGTCTATTACTGTGTGGGATTGGAAACAGGACCAAATCGGCCTTGTCGACAGTGAGCAGCATGAATGGGTACAGCATCCCTCACTTCACCTCCTGCTCCTGCTCACCTCCTTAAACTAGGTAAGCGGCGCAGGCTTCTTGATTATTACAAAGCCACCTTATATCTTCATCTTTCCAGACCAGATGAAAGAAGTTATTGTCTTGGAATTCCCCAAACTGCACCCTGTCGGCAGCCCAAAGTCGCTCGAGCTGGCATGCCCTACCTCCAAGATATCATACCCATTCCTGGAGGACAATTACCATCTCCAAACCTCGGAAATATACCTCCTTGACAAATGGAAGCCACCATCATTACGTTCCGGGCTTGCTATCCTTCATTTATACCCTCAGCGGTGGGAGGAGGAGAAGCCCCGATTCTATGCCATATCCCTCCAGCCATCCAACGCGACTCCACCAAGACCTTCTCATGTAGAGCAACTAGCAGGGTCGCTTCCAACGAGGGAGTTGGAAAATATGGTAGTCGTCGACGGAGTGGGAGTTGCGCTTGTCAAGTATCCCCAGCTCTCCGATCCAAGGCAGCGGCTTGATACGCTATTTTATAGTTTCAGTGAGGATGATGGGCTTCGCACCCCCGATGGTAAAGGATATGAGGATCTCTTCCCCGATGGAGGACCTCCCATGCCATTTGACTTCGTGTCGGGAACAGCGCTCCTGAATCGCGGCAACGAACCTTCAAACCCCGAAAAGTTAATCTTTGATATTGTTTCTTTTGATTTTCGAAATCAGAGTGTCAATCTCCAGACAGCCATTGAGTGAGCGAGCTGTCGCCAAACCTGGTCATGTGCAAATAGCTTATGCTTCACCGGTCTTAACTGCCATTCCGTACATGCTGTGATTATTTACATTATTTTCCCAAAATATTCAACTCCTTCCTCGTCACAAAATTCCCCCGCCTCATACGCCTCTCCTTCAAGGCAGACCGCATCATCCAGTCCCTCATCAAGCATCACCAGGGGGCACACTCAGACGTGATCGCACGCCCAGGTCGAGGGGCTGTGCACGTCACGTGCGCCGAGTGTTGGTCAGCTCGACAGCCTCAGATGCCTTCTAGCCCTCTTTGGCTCCAAAATATTAACCTGGATGTCATATTTATCCTTACCGAATGGCTCGATCCCTTGTCGACCCTGCAGCTCAGTCATGTACGTTGTCCCTCTCATGAATCTTGGCGATTATGAGGTCAATAATGAGCTCATGACGTCCCCATTTCATTTGGTCAGACTTGCAAAGCTTTTCGAGCTGTTATAGGGGATGATCACCACACCTGGCGTCGCGCGTTACAGCGCGCCGCTGCTGAGCACTGCATTGCCCCCCACTCATTCGATAATCTATCCTTCAGTGATCTGAAAATTTTCTCTACCCGTCCTGCTCGTCTGATCGAAGTCCTGCGAGATTCGAGGGAGCCTGTCTATGCGAGTATGAAAGAATGCACCCTTGATTATGGAGGAGTATTGCCTCGTCCAGCCTCAAAAGACACATGGGGAGAGTCAGATCTTGAGTATCTGCCTGCTACCCTTCTTCCGGGAGGAAGATGGATCATCTCTGGGGTTTTGAACCACACGAACGAGTCAACCTACATTTCTTGCTGGGATCTCTCGCGATCCTCTGCCAGCAAACCTCTACTTCAGCCTGCTGCAACGGTTGTCTGGGAGGGGCTGCGGCCACCATCAACATACAGATGGATGCAAGCACAGCCCTACGGTTCAGATTATGTGATGGTGGTGTGTCGCTTATGCGACTGGCAAAAGTGAGAGTGCAAGTCCATCTACGCGCCCTTGGCTCTCATGCTTCTTTCTACTACCTTACAGCTCATTTCCATCATCATACGGCGTTCTGCGCATGGGCTGGACCGCTGACGGCGCCTCGCCTGTCCTCAACGATGTTGCCCGCTTAAATATGACTGACTATCCAATGATAGATGAACGTTACTCAGACTATCACCTCGAAGGCAACTATCTTCTGTTAGACACTCTTACGTCTATTGTTGTGTGGGACTGGAAACAGAACAATATTGGCCTCTTGGATAGTGAGCAGCACGAATGGGTACACCCCTCTCACCCTCGCTTATGTACTATTCTTGCTCACCTCCTTAAACTAGGCAAACGGGTCGGGTTTTGTGATTGCAACTAATCCACCTTATATAACGATTTTCCCGGACCAGATGAAGGAGACCCTCGTCTTGGAGTTCCCCCAACTGCACCCCGTAGGCAGTCTAAAGTCGTACCAGCTAGTGCGCCCCGCCTCTAAGATATCATACCCTTTTATGGAGGAATGGTCACATCTCCGAACCTCGAAAATATACGTCCTCGACAAATGGAAGCCCCCATCGTTGCGCTCAGGGCTAGCTATCCTACATTTATACCCTCGACGGTGGGAGGACGGGCCTCGTTTCTATACCATATCTCTCAACCCGACAGGCGCCACTCCGCCAAAACCTTCTCACGTGGAGCAAACAGCAGATTCACTTCCGCCCACTGAAGAATTCGATAGTATGGTCGTTGTTGATGCAATAGGAGTTGCGCTTCTCAAGTCTCCGCAGTTCTCCGATTCAAGGCAGGCTCTCAACATTTTATTTTACGGGGTTGGTGAGGATGGAAGGCTTCTCACCCCTGATGGTAAAGATTATGAACATTTCTTCCCCCATGGAGGGTTACCCACACCGCTTGACTTTGTATCGGGGACAGCACTCCTGAATAGCCGCAACGTCGCTCCAAAACCGGAAACTCAGGTCATTGAGATAATATCCTTTGATTTCCAGAACTCAGAACGCCACACTCCGGACAGCTAATAGCTGGACAGGCTACTATGAATCTATATACTACACATTATCTTATGCTCCACCATACTTGCCTGCCATTCCATACATGTAAAGGATTGCTACAACCGCTTTGCCCGAAACACATATGGAACGTGACACGACCCACTGTTCTGTGACAGCTGGGTCACCGTTTTGGACAAACGCCACGTGAAGTTTCAGTGAAGCGAATAGCTTTGCTCTTGCTGCCTCGTTGGGATGACCCTAGTCCGTTTAGGCATCCTTGAGTGATATTCCTTCACTTATTAGCTTATTGATTCGGAATTTTAGCTGCACGGTCTCACAACACTTCTTATTCGCACGCCCTTCACTCGGTACCGCAGTTTGCGGTTCGGATCGAGCGATCGAGCAAAAATGACAGCACCTCCCCTGAGTTATGTATATGAGCCTGAACGCTACACCAGATTTCTCTACTTCCTATGCGATGACCTCAGCCAGTAAACTAGCCTAGATTTAGAGAAAATTTGGGTAAGTTTCGTCAAACACTACTTCATCCAATGCGAGCCACCTGAATATTCGGCCACTCTTCTTGGCAATATTATTCTGCTGGGACTAGCCGACCAAACACTCCCCAACCAACAAATCCTGCTCCGTCCTCACCGCCTTCGACGTACCCCTACACCCGACTGAAATGGACGCTCATGCCAGCCCGAGAGCAGCATCTGAACCTCAACTGCGTAGTTGCCTACGTCACAAAACGTTACTCCGACTATGAGCCTCTCTCGTTTGCGCGTTGTTAGTCCTTCCTTCCGTTGCTAAGTTCTGCGTCACTACTGCTGCCCATCACATTATTTCTCGCATGAACTGCTCTGGTTTGAACCCCACTGTCGGGCTTGACCTCCACATCTTTGCTCGCAAGGCTATGGCCCTGGGTCCTCTCACAGATGGTCATGAACTCTTGACAGTGCATTCGACTTTGTCTTGCATGCTCAACTCCATGTCGACTCGGTGCCTTGTGGAAGTAGACAGCCTCTCTAATATAAATCATACACTTGTTTCAACAGGCAGGAGGAGAACACCATAGCTCCTTCACAACGAGGCTGAGTTACTCTTATGATTTGGGATATGGCGAACAGAGGTCTTGAGCGACCTCATGCCTCAGGATCAGCACTGCTTTTTCAGCTGCAAATACAACCAATGCTGCGTTTCAAGACCCTCAGGATGTCCCGGCCACGCTCTGAGAGGCACTTCGCTTTGGTGATACCATCGTTCATGATGGAATAGCGCGCGAAGTGGTAGAAATTCTTCCGTCGCGTTTAATGGTGCTGAGTGAGGGCCCAGCTGATTTGGAACGAGTCCGGACAGCAGTGAGCGGTGTTGTATGAGAAGCACGCACATCCGCGCTGGGTAGCCTTTATGAATCGCTCTAAATGTTCGGCCCATTCCTGAGTAAGACATACCAAAACCTACCCAAAGAGAGGTGTGCAGTGGAATATCTTCGGGACACCTTCCAATATATTTGTCCTCAGGGAGAAGGTTTACAGCTTTGTACGTAAACTACCATTTCTCCAGCTCTATTAATCACTGGGAGTATTCGAAAGGCGCCAGTCAGCTAACCTTTTTTGCTTTTGCACATCAGCGTACAAACGTCATGGGCCTCGTAAATATGATAACGTCCACGCTTTCGATAGGGGTATTCATGGCGGGCTACGGGTTTTCGTTTCATCGCAAGAAGCTAAAACTGGGAGGTGGCATGTTGGATTTGCTGCAGGGGGAGACGTCGGGCAAACGACTCCGACGCTGTCAGAGTTGGCCCCACTTGAAACCGTGCCAGGCCGCGAGGTAGGTGGCCGATATTCTTTCTCTCTCCCTGTCTTCACGTTAAAACCCCTGATAACATGGTGCAGGCTCAAAATTTCTCGTTGCACCATCTCTTATTTCTACGTCTGTGTTTGGGTCTCTTCGTGCTCGCCAACCAGCCAAACCGTGGCGCGGAACCAATACAAAGCCATTTTGCAGCAGAAACGCTGGGCAAGACCGCCATACATCGAGATGCCTTCTCCATCTTTAATGCCGTGCACCATCTTGGGCGGACATGGCCGTCCACTTTCACTCCCAATGGCTTCTCCTGTGTTCAAGCGACCATCCCCGCTCGCACGAACCTCTACCATGCACGAAATGCGAGTCAATTTTTCCAACCACCTAACTGGCTCTGTAACGAGGCCTGTACCTTTGGAACTGACCAAGCTCATATATCATCAGGATTCTACGATCCCCGCTGCCCCCGAATGGCTGGCATTCGACCACGAGATGTCACTTTCCGTGATGGAGGTATTCTATGATTCACCAGACGTCTTCTTGCGCACATATCGAACGACCCGCGATCTCAACATGCTGCTGCTCGACGGGAGTTCGGCCTTTCTGAGTACAACTGGAAGCGTGGATTTTCAGTTCGTCCTTCTTGATGGGCAAGTCGGGAACCACACAATTGAGGAAATCCGAGCTACAGAGTATATGAGAGCCGAACAACTTTGTGAGTGTGTCCGTTCTCCAGTCACTGAGCTACTCCTTG